>BRZM01000003.1:3089813-3142033 GCA_033238685.1 Lates japonicus
TTTACTCCTCCTTGTTCTCTATCATCTGTTTATATCTTGCTTTATTATTATTTATCATTAAGAAAAAGTCAGTGTGTTTAGTGCCTGTGTTGGCGGCGGGGAGTCTGAATCGCCTCCGCCTAGATATTTAAAACATGATGGATGAAATAAAACAGATTTCCTTAAATTAGGCGGCTCAGTGGATAAGTTAGAATTAGGAGAGAGGATCCAAAAAAGTAAAACATATAACCTAATTTCCTTTATGCTCTTTCAAATCACCATGTGGGGTACCATTGTGCCATCTCAAGTAGCTTTGTCTGCTCGGCAGATTTTCTAATGAGGGCTTTTGGAGGAGGATGACAGGCATCTGCCTGCTCTGTCAGGAAGGAAGGGCATTTAAAATAGGCAATGCTCTGTCCATGGATCACGCCTAATACTAGGATCCCCCTACTCAGATACCCTGCTGGCAGCTTGGCGATACCATTAAGACTGAAGGGTGGCGGTGGTCTGAAACTCTCATTGTATCGAGACACTGAAACCTCTAAAATCTAGGCACCAAATGATGGGGTGAATTAAACCAAACTGGGCAAGAAAACGTGAGGTGCAATTCAAAGTACTCAAATCAGTTTTGTTTGTTCTTTACACTGGGCAACTTTATTTAGAGACCAAATGCTGTGCTCAGAAACTAGTTAGCAAAAGCAACATCCATTATGTTTTCATTTAAATCAGTTTCCATGTTCCCCACCTTCTCCTCACAAGTTTGCTCATAGGCAGCACAGTGGCACTGGTATCTGTCAGGAGGGAAAAATCCTCTCATGCCCAAGCGTTGAAGTTTTCACCATCAATATCAACATCAAAAAAAGTCAACTTCATAAAAATAAAATAGATTCACAAATCTGTGTGGGACATGTAATGATCATAATAGATGAAACGAAAACTGTTGAAGTAAAAACTCAAATATGCCACCAAAATTAAAAAAGAAACTTGGATCTTACAGATTATCCTTTACATTTACATTACATACATACAATATTTTCAAAACAGATATCCTAACAAATAGATCACGGTCGCAGGTTATCATCATGACTGTGAACAGATCTGTGACAGTTGGTCAAAAAATGTGTGAAGAAGAAGGTCTGACAAACATGTCTTAGAGGAGGTGATGTTTTGTCTTTGCTTCTCTTTAATCTTAACAAATGTTTCTGGTTTTGCTGTGTTAGAACTCATCTCACACTGGAAGAAAAGTTATTTAGTACCCAAGAAACATGTCATTTTTCATGGATTCAAAGTGAATTAGTAACTGACTGCATCAGAGTCAAACAGCGAAGATAAACACATCTGTTGAGCAGCCATCTGATGCTAAAGATATTTGAATATAGCCTCCTGTTTTCTCTTGGTGTGGCAAATGGTTGAAGGTAGCAGATGACATCTGACTCCTCTGGTGCTATGAGTGGTAATGTGTGAATGGGCCACCTTCTCGATAATCAAACACATGGAGACCCCAGACATAAAGTGGCTCAGGAGGGGGGTATGCATTGTCCCATCCATGTGATTATCTCGTGTTAATAGATCAGTAATCAAAGCTAATCATAGTGACTGCCAGGGTTTATATACGACTAGTTTTATAACTGCATCTGAAAAGTTTCCATTCTCAAGAACGTATAATTTTTTCAGAAACAGTAGAGGTGAGATATCATCAGAATGGAAAATCAGAGGATCCATCTATGAAGTTCTGCAATTATTTGGCTCACCAGAAGATGAAATATTTCTAAGACATGTGGGTGAATAAAAGCTCAAGACAATTACTATTAGTCAAATCTACTCTGATTTTCTTGTCATTTCATTCATATTAGGATTTATTAGGTTTTTTAAAAAATCTGTAGCTGTTCATAGAATATTAAACCCAACATATGTTTGAGCATGGATCAAGGTTATTTCCCAAAGGTAAAGATATCAGTGAGCTCGGCCTACACACCGGCTGACGGTGAGCTGGGATTAACAGAGAGGACCAACAAGCTAATAGACAGTTCCCACTGTGGTTACAGTGTCACAACAATTTCAGCAAGCGCTGGATTTCCATGTCTTTTGTAGTCAATATGTCCATATAAATGCTGCTACTGATCCCTCCACTGTTCATAGCTACTGCAAATACACAAATGATGTCATAATTATCTTAATCGGTAGTAACAGCAGACACAGTGTTGTTGTTTTGTGGACAGTAATGAAGATGTTGCATGCCTGCCATCTGCTGGATCAGTACTACATTACAACATCAACTCCAAACCTGTTCTTAAACGATGACAGTAAAGGGATAGTTCATAATGTGCATGAATTGCTCTCCAGTCACAGAGTTTATAAAGACTGAGGTAACGTCCAGACATCACATTAACAATGACAACATCAGTGAGTAATTCATGCTATCTTGGGTTAAATAATCTGGACTGACACTCACACTATTATATTCTAAACTGAGATGGTGGAAATTTCTCTTTGCACCATTATTTTGTCTGTTTATACAGTTTGTTATATACATAATATTTCAGTAACATGTTATTAACAACACCTTCCTCTTTTTGAAGGTACACATGGTGTCTGTATCTGCAATAAGTTTACTTTGAGTCTGATATAAGGGGTAAAGTTCATATAAAGTACTTCTATGATCGCTTTATGTTCACTTTACATCATATTCTGTGCTACTTTGAATTCATACTGTGACTTGGAAATATTGTTGTTGCTCAAGTCTTATTTTAAATATATATATACTGTGCTGCACAATGTGTCTTTCCACATTTAAATGTTCTGACCTCATTGGTAATCTATACGCCTGTGAGGAAAACTTTGATGATGACGTGACTAACCCTCTGAAAACATGCAGGTACTTTCAAAGAAGTAGTGGTTTCCTAACTTGGCTTTCAAAATAAAAGCAGTGAAATTGACACTTTATGGGACTGCTACTATATATGTTGTATTAAGTGCAGATGTCTATTTCCATAGAGATTATTGCTTAAATAATCTTGATTTGATTTATGCCCTGTGGCTCATCCCTTTAATCCATTCTTTGTTTGGTCTTGCTTTTGTTATAATTTATAATTTGCGCAGGAACATATGATAGCCAAAATCCTTAATAATATTTGGAAACTGAATCTATAGTTAGTGAGTAGTACAGTAAAACTGATATCAGTTTAAATTCTGTGCTGTCTTGTTTTACATTTTTGGCAGTAAATTTAAACCATACAGACTTACATTGTATTAATAATTCAGCATTATACTACACAATAGACACTAAAGAATAATAGGAAGCAATTTAACAGCGCAGTTTATTATGTTGTAAAGGATTGGAGCCACATGCTAAAAACAACAACAACAAAAAGCATCTTTGCCCAGCATAAGAACACTTATTTTGAAAATCCGATCCACCCGGATGTCTCACGTTAAACTTTTCCAGCTGGACACACACACAAAAGCAGTGAAGGCTATGGTGGGAGAAGACGCGCACGGACCTCCAGCGAGCTCATTTCACAGCGACTGACCTGCGGCGGGTGTATCTTTAAATGAGAAGATGTCTGTGAACGAGGTGTACGTGTTCCGACCCTTCAAGCTGATCGCTCTGCTGTGCGTCTTCCTCGCGCTGTGTTTGGACGTGGTGGCTCTGCTGAGCCCAGCCTGGGTCACTGCGGAGCATTTCTCCCTTTCTCTGTGGGAGTCCTGTTCCCAGTCCGAGGCACGGCTCCCGACGGAGGAGGCTCAGTGGAGCTGTTTCTCCACCCTCACATCTGGTAGGAATCACTGCTTGTGTTTGTTTTTGCACTTATGGGTTTATTTTCATAACTTTCTGTTTTCGGGGTTATGGTGCTGTAGATTTCGATCTGTTGTTGCACAATGTAGGATGATTTTGAAAAAAATGTGCTACGTGAGTAAAAATAAAGCTGAGATCCCAGTGTTGTAGCCTACTACTGCGGTAAAATAGTCCACTTTTTTGGGGGGGAAACTGTTGTATTGCACAACACTGTATTTAAGCCTTGTAACTCTGTAAGTTGTGGGGATGGTTTTTAAACCAGCATGTTATCAGTGGCTTGTTTCCAGGCTACAGAGAGGCTGCACATCCAGTGTTTGACATAAACAAAGAGGAACATTTGTTGAACTGTACAAACCCTCAGACTGGCAGCTCTGGCCACCATCTCCCTGGCAGAGTTTGTTTTAGTTGGCCTGGTGGTCTCTGTCCAGCAGCTGAGGCGTTCATGGTTTCTCGTGCTGCTGATAAATTTCCTCTGCTCATACCAGAGCAGTGACGTGGTGTCACTGGGACAAACACATTGTGATGCTCAGCTCAGGCAGCACGGTTTGACTGATTCATGAGCTTTGCGTTGATTCAGTAGTAGTTGTCACAGTTTTTATCATTACTGTGAGTGATACATGAGTCAGCTAAGGGCTGGCGAATCAGTGCTAGATTTCAGAGAGTGTCACTGATACTTAAACATTATTTCTTGGGAAATTCAATGCTGGTTTCTATGTGTAGGAGAAGAAATAACAGGGAAGAAAATGATCACATGCTGTAGAAAGATAAACCTAATCCTTTTGGCACACAAAGAGTTAACACTCTCCAACCACCAGAAGGCTTTGAGTGGCTATAAAGAGACACATAGAGCATCTTCCCCTTCATCCACCTCGCCAGGCCTGGACCCACCAGGTTGCCTTTTGTCAAGCTGAGAAGCCACATGATAGGAGTGTTTACGCCCCCGACCCCCTTCCTCTCCTTTCCTCCACCAGGGGAGGAAATCCGCATTAAATGTACCACATTTACCAGCATTTGGCTGGTGGCTGGTACAGTAGGTTGGCTTAGCTGGAGCTTAATTTCCATTTAACATACAGTAGCTGACTGTTCAAATATGAACAAAAAAGACTAGAAGGCTGAAAGAAAACCATGTAGAATTAAATATAAATGTAATGAACAGTTAGTAGTTTTGTCCTAATTGGTTGCCAAAAGTAAGATTTTTGCTGTTAACAGGAGTGAGTGACTTTTTTTCCCTGAAAATTTACGGCCATCACAGATGCACACATGCACAGCTACAAAGAGGGGAACCCAGGCTCGCTGTGACCGACTGCTCTCTGATATTGTGGAATGTGTCAGGGTGAATAGGAGGCGGGTTTGTCGCTTTTGAGTGTCTGCAGGGCTCATTAGAGCAACAGTTGAGGGGTGTGTTGGGGTTAAAGGTGCAGTTCACCACAGGGCAAAGCTGATTAATTATGCACATATTGTCATACCTGTCCCAAGATTCTTCCATTTCAGATAATTTTTGGGTTGACGATGACAGACTTAATTCAATACAGAATGAACTGCAGGCGACTAAAATAATGTAGATGAAAACAGTATCATGACTTACAGCCTCAGTGAGTGATAGAAAAATGTATTTGTGATGTGAGTGAGTGTCTTTTTTTGTCTTTGAAGTTTTTTTTTTTTTCAAAACCAATATCACAACCACATAATGGGACAAAGATGTCAAAAAAAAGAAATGATTTCCTGAGGGATAAATCAAATTCAGATGTGTTATTGTCAAAATGTTGCTTTTCACCATCCTGAAGACAAATGAATCGGGAGCTCAGAGAGAGAGAAGGAGAGAGACACAGCCAAGCAAATGCAAATTTCCTTTTTGAATTGGGTCTTTTGAGGTTTGGCTTTCTTCTTGTCACACTGACAAGTGGGACATCAAAGAGGGAATGCTCAGTGCAGGCAGAGATGGAAAGAATTAGACATTTTCTCCCAAATACATTTCTGACTCTCTATCAGTGCTTTTCAGAATAAAGGGTTTAAAAAAAAAAACCTTTAGAAGGTGCTGTTTTAACAACCAAGTGTTGTGTAGGTATTTCCAGGGAAGAACACTCTGACGCACTGGAAGCGATGAGTTTAGCTTTTCCAGCAGGAGCAACTGCAGTTTGTTTGAAATAAATAGAATAGATGTGCTGTTAAAAAGTCGCCGTGGCTGAACCAACATGGAAAAGGCTGGCAGCCATAAGCCCAACCAAAAACTTCTGAACTGGAGCTTAGAAATATATGGAGATTTATTTTTGGTCTATTTTGCCTCCAACATACTGTAGGTGAAGTATGAAAATAATGCTGAAATTTCAAAGGATACAGCTTTGGTCGGAATATTTTTAATCTACAAATTAACAGCTGTTAGTTAAAGATAGGGAAATATATGTTTCCTAGAGTTTGAAATACAAACACATGCATAATGACCTGTTGTAACAAACAATTCAGGTATATTTCACATGTTTAATCTAATTATTGTAGCGACTGAGACTCAGGAGTCTTGTTCCATGTATTTGTGACGGAGCCTGTCTGTCGTGCAGGCCTGAGTTCGTTCTGCTTCACTTGCTTCACTCTGTGGGATTAGCTCTTGTTTTGTGTTTGTCAGCACAGCGGTTCAATTCACCAGCGCTTCCCCCGTGAATCAAGCTTTTTGTTGTTAAGTGGGGATGCTCCACTCTAACCTGAATGCCTTGTCCCGTCCTTGCAGACTGGCAGATTGCCACCCTGGTGCTGCTGGTGGCCGGCGCCGTGGCAACTCTCGTGGCCTTTCTGGTGGCCCTCATTTCTCTCTGCCGGGGGACGCAGAGGAGACACTACCGCACCGTGGCCGTGTTCCTCTTCACCGCAGGTACGTCTTTCTCTTCTTTACCATCAGCTTTTCCCTCCCACAAAACTTCTCAAAACATCAGCGCTTTTTCCACCTTGCATGAATATTTATCCCGGCGCTCTGACACATCGTACTCTCGCACATTTGGAAAGAGCAAGACGGTACATATGCATCCACCACAACCGCAACAATTTCCATATAGACAGTGTATTTTTTGTTCCAGAGCTCACATTAAATAAAAGGGTGCAGAAGAAAAAAGAAGCAGCTGAATGAGGCTCGATGGTTGAGCTCATTTTTTCTGTGGTATGTGGGGAGTGTGGGGAGCTGCCGGCTCATGCGCCAAGAAAAAGCAGCCGCAGAATTTGCAGACTTACCAACACAGTGAAGTCACTGGGTGAAAAAAAACAAAAACACCACAGACTCCTCACCCAGCACTGCCTCATGTTGGACTGCTGCTCCTGCGTGCTTTGTGAGAAGGTCCTTTAGCTGAAACCAAATTGTGACACTGGTAAGGGAGGATCTATCTATGAAACATATAATTAACATGAAAAGTTCAGTGGTCGAGACACATTGTTCTGTGTACTATACAGGCCTTGTTATAACTGACTCATAGCCTGTGCTTACTTTACTTTAACAACAATGATGAAACACTAACCACTTACTGCTACTTAACTTTTGCCCAGCACCGGTTTCCAAAATAAAATCAGATTATATAAAAAACAGACATCCTGTTATGTATTACAAATAAAGTTCCTCCTCCTGCACTTTTACATCATGCCTGTAGGCTAAATTTAAAGGAATAGTTTGACATTTTGGAAAAATCTATACACTTAGTAGGTCTCGAGAGAAGGCTAATACCTCTCTTATATCCATTTTTGTTTTGTGGAATGTTAATTCATGAGCTTTAAAGATGCAGATGGGCAGATTTTGCCCACCCAGTATGCCCAGTCTTTGTGCTCTGTCGTACACATTAAGCAGACAGAGTGGTATCAGTCTTCTCATCTACAAAAACTCCTCCGCAAGAAAGTGAATAAGCAGATTTCCTCAGGAGGCCAAACAGTTTCTCTAAAATATCTTCCTCAACACCAGATTTTGTGTCCATTGTTTCAAAGCCTATGTGTGTGTGTGTGAGAAAAGCCATCGTTAAGTTCATATACATCTAGTATTTAGACATTTTGTGTATTTCAGAGATTAAACAGAATGTGTGGAACAACCAGATAGGTAATGATATTATAATGTCGTCAAACTGTGTGGAAAAAAGTTTAATCTACCTTTTGAAGGACATGGAAGGGAAATGTAAGTGATTTTTGTCCTGTTCTGTCCCTGAAAACATCAGTCACAAAGGACCAGTGTGTGCAGTCAACTTAATGGCTCCGTCTTTGACTGTTAGCCATTTACTGAAAAGCATGGGAATGTGGCGTTATCCTTTCCTGTGTGTAATTGCTTTAAGAGCCTCACAAGAATAAGGTCTCCATACATCCACGGCAGAGCAACAGCAGCAGAAGGGCTGGTTGTTAAATGCCCCTTGGCAGGGCCGTGGCTGCGTGGTATTTATTTTCTGTCCAGAAATATGACCTCAGCGGACTGCGAGAGCTCAGTCTGGGCTCCATCAACACGGCCACATTCTTGGACTGCCATCGGTCCGCCTTTGCACGCCCACTTCTCCGTCCTGTAGGAAGGAAAGGTGGAGCCATAGCTGCACACAAAGTCCCTTTTCCTCAGGAGTCACCTAGCACGCACGAAAAGGAACTGCTGCAGGAGTGTAGACCGCAACACGCCTTTGATGACACACATGCACGTACGCCAACTCGTTTACCACCGGTGGTTAACAGCCCCGAGTGATTTAAAGGAAAACTGATTCATGGTGACGGAAACAACAAAGTAATTTTTCTTTTTGTGATTTCAAGGTCAAAAGAATAATGACGAGTGTTAGAAAATTGTTCCACATTTCACAAAGCAAAGGAACTGCATAGACTTTACTTTTGCGTGCGGAAATGTGCTGTTCAAGTTAGTCACTGTTAGGGAAAAAAGGCAGGCCACTTCAAAAGAGTCCTTACTTTCCACTGAACATGAAACCAACAGGGAGATGTGTCACACAAAGATTGTTATCCTTGAAAAGTGTTTTTGTCTTTTTACAGAGATGTAAGACTAGAAAAGAAATAGAACAACATTTCATGCTAAAACATCCTTTATCTTGGTAAAGCACTGTTTGCTCCTCACTTGAAATTTGCTATAGAAATTTAAGTATTATTATACAGTCAAGTGAAATGCATCAAGGCTAAATATATTTTACGATTGTTTAATACCCAGTATTTGTTTTTAAAGCATCACAAATCAAGAGTAATGAGTTGAGGTGCGGCAAAAAAGAAACAGTGTGGTACTAAGAAGTCACACTAAATGTAAATAGTGCAAGGCTCAATGTGAGAAGACTGGAATTGCATAAACCTGTTTTGACATGCATCTTTTTTCATCTACAGGCTCCTTAAACCTCTCAGAATTTTCATTGTTAGTCCTGTCATGGCAAATCTGTATAACCTTGTTTTGATGAGATCATCTAACGCAGCAGAAACACCAACTTGAAGAAGATAATCACTTTATATAACTGCTCTCTGGTTACCTTCAGTGACTCTCAGGTCTCTTTACAGACACTAAAAAATGCCTCCCTTCTCTCTTTTTATCTCTTTCATAACCAGCCACAGTCACATTTCTGCATTTACGACAGCGCGTTAGCTGTCAGATCTGCATTTTTGACACAAGCAAGGCAATTAGCGTCACGTTTTTGACTTGAATGGTGCATGTTTTATGGACTGAATTGCTTTGAGATTGCTGCAAGTGCCTTCTCCATGTTCAGGTGTGAAAGGAGGTGAATTAGAAGAAATACAAAGGACAGATTATAAAGACTGACCTTTTTCTAAATCTTGAAAAAAATTGAGTACATTCAGAGTCAGACAAAAGCAATGAAGAAGGTGGAAAGAAGAAAAGAGGACTTTGAAAGTTTAGCAAATAAAGATTAAAGTACCAATGTGAGGTAGAAAAAGTATTAGTACTAGTATTTTTATTTTATTATGGAGCTTATGGTTCTTGCAACAGTGATATAAAATGGTGGCAGCAGTTGTAGTAGTAGAATATATATATATATGTGTGTGTGTGTGTGTGTATGTATATATGTATGTGTGTATATGTATATGTATATATATAAATAAATAGATATAAAATGCACTGTCAGTATTAAGCCATTAAGGTTCATATTTTCATATTTACATATAGACGATGTAATAGTACTATCAGTACTATCAATACAACAGATACTGCAGTTGTAGTATTTAAGCATGATTAAGATACATTTGTGTTGTGAGTAGTGTTGGTAGCACAAGTTAGTAAGAGTAATTGCATTACTGGTTATATAAATAGAACTGGAAGTATTGTAGTGGTGTGTTGATGGTAGTAAGTAGGGCTGCAACTAATGATTATTTTCATTGCTGATTAATGTGCAGATCATTTTCTTTGTTAGTTGATTAATCGTTTGGTCTATAAAATATCAGTGGTGATTAGACTGCTTGTTTTGTCCAACCGCCAGTCCAAACCCTGAATGTTTTCAGTTTACTGTCATGTAAGACAAGAAAAAGCAACACATCTTTACAATTGCCGAGGTGGAACCAGGGGTGTGATCAATAAGAATGAAAACTGTAAAGTGCAGACCACCTCCTGTATAATTTTACAATTGTAAGAAACAACAATATCTTATGTTCGACTCTCTTTTTGGTTTTAGTGGTTCTGCAGGCCTGCGCTCTGGTCCTCTACCCAATCAAGTTCATCGACGGAACGGTCCTTCAGACCTATCACGAGTTCAACTGGGGCTACGGGCTCGGCTGGGGAGCCACTATCTTCATGCTGGGCGGAGGGATCCTCTTCTGCCTGCGGACGGACATATACGAGGATGCAATGTACTGAGTCCTTTGTCACCCTCTGCTGCTGGAAATGCACACATAAACACACACACACACACACAGACACACATACAAATTCCCGTACAGGAGGTGTGCTACTTTTCTTCACTCTGCACACAGCCAATGCGTATGTGAGCACAGACCCCATTTCTCTCTTTCTCTCGCTGTCTTGCTCTCTCTGTTATTTTTAGACAGGTTGTGAAAGGCTAATTTAGGCCAGGGCTGTTTGAATAGGACCTCCACCTCCCATCCACCACCCCACCCCCACATGCAGCTAGCGGGTCCCTCAGCCCTGCCGGTATCAGTGGTGAGGTGGCAGAGCTAAAGCACAAAGAGCTTTCTGGACAGGCACGAGCCTCCGATGCTGGACGTTTCCACTGTATGTTGACCTGGATCTCTATTGTCAGAGAAACAGGACAGTGGATGCTCGGCACAGTCATGATTGTGCAGTGGCTGAACTTTTAAAGGGACTAACTGATCTCCACACTTCCCTTTTTTTAAAATTCTTTTTGTAGCATTTCATGAGGACAAGCTTGTTGTTAATGTATTTATAGCATCATTTCCCACTTTATAAGTATTGAAAACCTGAACTTGTCCCTCCATGTGTTCTAGCTGAAACATATCTAAAAAAGCGAAGCCTTCTAATATTAGAAGTGTAAATTAGTCAGCTTTGATATATGCTGGAGTTATTGAGTGTTTGTAGTTTTGTTTGGAAACTCACACTAGTTTGTCTTGAAGGAAAAATGTAAATGTGTACAAAGTATTTCTACATGAAGGAAAATTCTGAATAAACAGCTGTAGTTTTGGGAGTTTTGGGAGTGTGAATTATTGTTGAAAAAAGTTGTTCTCAGTGCTGTGATGTGGCATCCCCACACCAGTGGTTTACAAACTGACCTTTGACAGAAGAGGGGAAGCATCAGAGCCACCCTTCCCATTTTTGGACAGAACCATTTTTATTAACCAGAGCATACATTCTTCAGAGGAAGCCACAGCAGCCTGTTTAAAGAGGTATCACTAGGTTGCTTGCTTGCAGCTATTTAGTGTGCGAAAATATGACACATTGGTTGAAACATAATTTGCAACATAAAAACATTTATTGCCAACCCACGAGACATGTCCTGCAGTTAAACTTTACAACTGTCTGAGAGTTGACGTACACATTCCATGTCATTAGGTGGTTAGGTGGGACATTTTTACTACCCTCATTTACTTGTAATAGATAAATGTGCTTGAGGGCTTCAAATTTAAGGTTGTGTTTATTAAACATTACAGCTGTGCACCAAAACATTATAGCCACTGTTAACTGTGAAACAAAAAATATGAAATTTTGATCGATAAATTGCTTAAGGGATAACTCTTGTTTTTTGGGGTTTTTTTTAACCCGGGCATTATTTTCCCATGTTTTTGGGTGTAGATGATTGATGGGGAGTATATATGTATGTGTGTGTGTATATATATGTATGTGTGTATATATATATATATATATATAAATAAATAGATATAAAATGCACTGTCAGTCAATAAACCATTAAGGTTCATATTTTCATATTTACATATGACCAGTGTAATGATACTATCAGTACTATCAATACAACAGATACCGATTTGTAGTATTTAAAGCAGATTAAAGAATACATTGTGTTTGCTGAGTGTTGGTAGCACAAGTTAGTGGAAATAATTGCATTACTGGTTATATAAATGGAACTGGAAGTATTATGATGGTGTGTTGATGGTAGTAAGTGATGCAACTAATGAGATTTTTCATTGCCAGTTAATGTGCAGATCATTTCTTTGTAGTTCGTCGTTTGGTCTATAAAAATATCAGTGAGTGATTAAATGCTTGTTTTGTCAACCGCCAGTCCAAACCTAGATAACCAGTTTACTGCTGTCATGTAAGACAGAAAAAGCAACACATCTTTACAATAATTTACGAGAGTGGAACCAGAATTGTGATCATAAGAATGAAAACTGTAAAGTGCAGACCACCTCCTGTGCCAATTTACAATTGTAAGAAACAACAATATCTTATATTAAACTCTCTTTTTTGGTTTAGTGGTTCTGCAGGCCCTGCGCTCTGGTCCCTCTACCCAATCCAAGTTCATCGTGAGCAGTCCTTCAGACCTATCACGAGTTCAACTGGGGCTACAGGGGCTCGGCTGGGGAGCCACTATCTTCATGCTGGGAGGGATCACCTCTTCTGCCTGCGGGGCGGACATATCACAGTTACAATATACTGAGTCTTTGTCACCTCTGCTGCTGGAAATGCACACAACACACACACACACACACATTTACACTTCACAGAATTCCATGCAGGAGATTATGCCACTTCTTCCTCTGCACCAGCCAATCGTATGTAGCTAGTTGTTTCTCTCTTTCTCTAAGCTGTCTTGCTCTCTCTGTTGTTTTAGACAGGTTGTGAAAGGCTAATTTAGGCCAGGGCTGTTTAAGGTGGGACCTCCACCTCCCATCCACCACCCCACCCCACATGCAGCTAGCGGGTCCTCAGCCCTGCAGTATCAGTGGTGAGGTGGCAGGCTAAAACACAAGGAAGCTTTCTGGACAGGCCTGAGCCTCCGATGCTGGAGCGTTTCCACTGTATGTTGACCTGGATCTCTGTTATCAGAGAAACAGGACGGTGGATCTCAGCACAATCATGGTTGTACAGTGGCTGAACTTTTTAAAGGACCTTTGATCTCCACTTTTTTAAAATTCTTTTGTAGCATTTCCTTGAGACAGCTTATTTGTTAATGTATTTGCCATCATTTCCCTTTATAAGTATTGAAAACCTGAACTTGTCCCTCCATGTATTTCTAAGCTGAAACATATCTAAAAAAGCGAAGCCTTCTAATATTAGAAGTATAAATTAGTCAGCTTTGGTATATGGAGTTATTGAGTGTTTGTAGTTTTGTTTGAAACTCACACACTAGTTTTATCTTAGAAGGAAAAATGCAAATGTTAGAAATATTTCTACATGAAGGAAAATTCTGAATAAACGGCTACAGCAGTTTTGGGAGTTTTGGGAGTGTAGTTATTGTTGAAAAAAGTTGTTCTCAGTGCTGTGATGTGGCATCCCGCAGTGGTTTACAAACTGACCTTTGACAGAGAGAAATCAGAGCCACCCTTCATTTGGACAGAACCATTTTTATTAACCCAGAGCATACATTTCTTCAGAGGAAATACAGCAGCCTGTTTAAAGAGGTATCTAGGTTGCTTGCTTGCAACTATTTAGTGTGTGCGAAAATATAAGCATTAGTTTGGAAACATAATTTGCAACATATAAAAACATTGTACCAACCCGAGACATGTCGCAGTTAAACTTTGCAACTGTCACAAGGTTGGCGATACACATTCCATGTCATTGGGTGGTTAATTAGGACATTTTTACTACCCTCATTTCATGTAATGAATCTACGATAATGGCAGGGCTGGAGTTGGGTTGTGTTTTATTAAACATTTACAGCTGTGCACTTAAAACATTTATAGCCACTGTTAACTGTAGAACAAAATGTAAAATTTTGGTCGATGGGTGTAGGGATGCTCTTGTTTTTGGGTTTTTTAACCCGGGCATTATTTTCCCATGTTTTTGGGTGTAGATGATTGATGGGGAGTTGGTTTTGGAATCGGTGCAGTGTTGAGCAAGAACAGTATACCTAGCCTCGTACTTGGTGTCATCATGTGATTGTTTGCGGTTGCCAGGTATACTGTTCTTGCTCAACACTGCACCAAATTCCAAAAGAGTACTCCAAAAAACACAGGTTCAAAAATACAGCAGTTATCCTTTAAGGCTGTATTTATGAAAGACAAGTTTTCAAAAATATCTATATTATTTCCCTCGGTGTTTGTGTATAACAGAAGGTGCTGCCACGCTTGAGCAGCCTGGTGTTGAGTCTTTCTGTACACATTTTCCACAGACACTCCACTCCATAGAGTTCAAACTGCAGCAGCTGGTTAAAGAATCTTTTGGAAAGGGATAAACAATTTCCGCAGCTGCAGCAGCGTGAAAACCCCCTCAGCTGTGGACAATATCCGCAATCAATAGCTCCAAAGGGAAAAAGACACAAAATACTGTACCACGTGAACCTTATGCTTGGCTCCTGTGAATAGAGTAATGTTGGCTCCTGTGTGTAATGTTGTGTTGCGTGTGAGGGGTGCCAAGTCAGTGGTTGTCTTATAATAGCAGTGACCTTTCAGGAATCTTTGAAATGTAATTTACTAGTCAAAGGTGATGTGGTTACATGACAGGGTGGAAGAAAGGGCACACATAATACACTTTCTACAGCATAACACAGGTTTGATCACATTACTTTCTTTTCTCACTTACTGTCCATGTAAGGCACGTTGTCTTCAGTTAAACATTAAAACACAAAGTGAAATATCTTCTGACAGTGAGGGGACTTTAAACAAGTGGCTCATTAACTCAGGACATTTAAAAAATAAATGCTGTCTACTGTAGAAGAATATTTCAAAACTTTCAGGATACTCTCACACCCACGCTGCATAAGCTGAGCCACATAATATGCAAATCTATTCCCCAGAGCAAGTTTTCTGTGCTTTTATTAGGAGGGAAGAGAGTTTTAAATTATAACTCACTCTCTAATTTTGGTGTGTTGCAAAGGTCAAAGGTCAAAATGTCAGCGGGTGCACTTGCACGAGTGGCACGTTTGACCACACCCACACTTGAAACATCTTTCCCTACCTAGCGATCAGACGCGATAATACCTGGTGTTGTGAGGGCGTTTAAAAAACGTGAGATTACAAAAGATTACAAAAGGCGAGATTGAAAATTTTTGATTCTGTCTCTCAGTGGAGGGGTGATATTCCAGCAGCAGCACTGGTGTGTTTATCTTCTTTCATTCTTTCATTGTGCCGTATGAAAATGTTTTCATTCAGATAGACAGGAAAACAACCTTGACGCCTGCATGCTTGACTGGGGTTAAGATTGCTCTGATATGAACACGCACAAGAAAAGCACCAGACTCCAGTTAAACAGACGTGAAACAACAAAACCTAGAATGGTTGTAATGATTTATAATAACAGTATATCATGAGATTAGAAAATATTTCTTTCATGGGTGTGCAGCTGAGGATGATTGTGTGGCCCTGCAGCTGCTGCTACATTCTCTCATCTCTGAATACTTTGGATATGACTACAGCTTTTCCCACCACTGCAAGGGGATAAGATCAACTTGCTATACATCAGCAAAGGAAACAAAACCAAAGAAAGAAATTTTTTTTCCCCTAGCTGTCAGGATAGACAATGCATTTAGTCACATTTGATTGTGAAGCTCATGCAATGGATTGTATCTGTGAAGAGGACAGTTTGGCCTTTGGAGAGCAGCTTGGCCCCTAGGTGCAGTAACCAGCCAGGCCCTGCACACTTTCACTCTGCAGGGACAGATTCCAGTTACTGAGCCTGGGGGACAGAGACAAACATGGGCCCCTGACACCTTGTTGCCTGAAGAAGGAAATTATTGTTTTAGTGATATAGACTATTCACAAATTTACTGAAAATCCAAGAAAATTACAAATGCAAACCTGAAGCTGTCCAGCTCCTTATGTGATCCTCAGTGGTGGAAGTCCTCTGCAGACCAGGGTCAGCAGACTAATGAGGCACATAAATGGATTGAAAAGCAACACCTGGGCTATACATTACCCTCCTAGCAATCCTCCATCAAGCTTGGCTCCACCAAAATTACATATTAACCTCAAAAAGTGCTACTCACTTCTCCTCCACTATCAGCTTGTGCTGCCCAGCAGTCCCCTGGGTCCCAATAAACCCCAGTTCTGTGTATGGAAAACCTGGTGTGAATATAACAGTCAAGTTACATGAATACCATTTGTGCACCTCTTCAGAATGAGTCATCATGAATCATTCAGCAAGCTTATCTTCTGTTTCATAACGCAGCAATGGTGCTTCATCACACGGCAGCTTCCATTCACTCATGAAACAAAATTTTAAATATTAGTGTTTTATTTGAGTTTTGTTAAATTTTGAATGGTGATGAAGAGCACTGTCTTATTATTATTATGAGCCAAATAAAGTAAACAAAAGAAACACAAATAACCATAGACACACACACGCACATGGACAAGTAGTATGGACAAGGTGAGGTGGTGTGGGAAGCAGTCAGCTGCTGACCTTGTGGATGTCAATGAGTGTTGGATCAAACACTGAAAAACAACAGTCAGCCTGGTGTCAGATGGTTACTTTCCCAACATGGAGGAAAATGCCATGTTGAAATGATATGTTTGATGTGTACTTGCACAGCAAATTGATTAGTTTGGGGAGATCATATTGTAGCCCATAGTGTCAACAGAATAGTGTAGTCTTTGTTAATTAAAGGCAAAAACATACCTTCACACTGAATCTTTATTAGGCTTCATTGGCAATGTTTTAATCCAGCTCTGGTCCTCCTCAGGCAAATACCCTCACATGTTTATAACAAGATGAGAAGTAGCATCATAACCACTTAATCAAATTTACATGTGCCAGAACAAATGAATCAGAAGTTAAATGTTAAATATTATTATGAATTGTGTTTAATTATCTTAAATTCAAATATGTTTTACACAACAATTCAATCTGTAGGCCACAAGAGAATCCACTAAAAATAACAAAAATACTTACTCATTTATTAACTTAGAGCTGCAACAGATTAGCTGGACACTGGAGGGCATCATAAGCATGACAAAAATAAAGTGTAACCAATTCTCTAACTACTTGCAGTACAGTCTACACTTAAAAGCAGGTTATCCACATGAGCAAATTAGATAAACGTCATAATACTGCCATGTACCTGTGATGGCCCCTGCCCAACCTCTATGTGTGTGTGTGTCAGGTGTCAGAGGAACCTTGATTGCAAGGCCCAGTTAGATCCGGAGCACCTGGGCACAGGTTTTTTTTTGTTTGGCCTTTGGTTTGTTTCTACACTGTACAACATCTCACACACAGTCACATTTATACCACTGATGTTACTGATGTAACTTAACATACTTACTTCTTCCACGCTAGTTGTATCTAATTACAAGTATGATGTCATAGTTGCAAAATATTTCATCATTTCCAAATGCAGAGTAGATTATTCACATCATTACAGGTGTTACGTGTGTTACACTAAAAGGCAAATGCAGTTTTGTTTTTTTTTTTGTTTTTTTGTTTTTTTTTTACTGTTTGTGTGGTGACTATTGCAACTCAAAGCTTCACTGTCAAAAAGTCCCCAATCACCTCCTCCTGTCCTGCGAACTCACCAACATACAGTATGTCTTTCTGCACCCATACGCCACCCAGTGTTCATAAAGAATACTACAAAAATAATCCATACATACACAGTATAATGGCTGCAACAGTGTGAAAAGACAGGAAACCAGAGCAGCTGATTACTAATATCTTACAGTACATCCAAAGAGATGTTTTTCTATTTTATACAAATGCAACTGTGATCAATACATTTTAAATTGTTTTTCCTCAATTAGTATAGTAGTTGCAGCAACATTAAAAAATATTCTGACAGTGCAGGGGGAAATTATGATCAAAACAATCTGATAAGAAAGAAACAAAGCATTATATACAAAGTGCAGCTGTGATTGTTTACATTTGAATACATACTGCTATTGCCAGCGATTTTAGTTACAAAAGACAAGGCTATGCAGATATTTTTACTGACTGAGCATTTTCATTTTAAGAAGTAAATGACCCCTTAATGTTTATGTCTGTCAAATTGATGACATTTAATTGGTTCCATAAGAAAGTAACCAATGATCCATACCAACCTTCATGTTAGTGTTGAAAGTCTCCACCAGTGTTTTGCTTCGTGGAGTGCTGAGGAGAGGCAGCTGTCAATTAGACAAGACGTTCAGCCAATTCAGTTGATATGATCAGTTTCAGCTGCAGTCTCCCCCTTTGCTCTGAATAACACTGTTATCTGACATAGTCACTTTCATGGAGCCATTGTGCCCACTTGATATTTGTTATCAGACCATCTCGAAATAATTTGCAATACTACAGTTCATTGTACCTTCAACAGTAGACTTTATTTGAAATATACCATAAAATATAAGAAGTAAACAAACACTGTTGATATCCAGTGGCTTGTTCAAAATTTTGGGTAACTTTTTTACAATACAGACCACCATTTACAATCTGATTTCACTGTATGAATTAGTCACCAATAAAATACTTATTGGTCCTTAAAGTTTTGTTTCCTCGCACTCTTACATTGAAATACCAGTAGAGGTAAAGAGAATTTTTATTTTTCTGCAACCTATGTACACATTTAATGTTGCCCATAGAATAGAGAGATAAAGTACAACGTACACCTAAAAATCCCATTAAACAATATACTGTGTAAAATACATTCTTTCATTATGTTTCCATAATATGCGGTGATATAGCAAATACTAAAAAAGGTCATCATAATTCACAACTCCTAAATTCATACTCACAGAAATAACAGCAGTTGTAATTATTTTGATGAGAATGATTATTATTAAACATTAAATGTTGAGTTGCCTCTCAGACCCCAAAAGCACATATGGTAAGAGTTCATGACATGAGAACATGAAAGCTGCATGTGATATGTAAATTTTTTGTTTTTTCTTTGTTTCCTTTTTTTTCCTAAGTTGTTAAGAACAGACAGTCAGGTACCTGGATGCCTTGTAAATTAGTTAGTTTAGATTAAAAAAGACACTTTTTATTATGCATAAAGCTCATTAAAAAGTAATGACAACATTCGACTGTACTATTTCATTCAACAAAATGTACCACAGTTCCTTTAACTGTGGTACAGTTGGTGAAAAATTTGATGTAATTGAGGCATTTTGACATGTTCGAACAAAAATGCTTTGACAGTCATTGAAAAATTGTTTTGCAGTCAGGTTGAGTTATAATTCAAACCCCTCAAGACAAAAACCAAAAGAAGACTAAACCTGGCAAGGGGTTTTGGCATTAAATCCCCCGACACACTTACTTCTCTTTCTTTAACCCGTTTAAAGAAATATATCCCACTGCAGGTCATGAGAGACTTCACTGTATAGAAGTGTGCAATAAAGGCACAGTACAAAACCATTTCACATGTTTTATCCCTGTGTACTGAATTTAGACACAATAAAATCTTTGCTGTCTTAAGTAACTGGCAAGAATGAGGCAAAAAGTAAACAATTAAACAAAAAAACAGAAAATAGAACATTTAAAAACGTGTAACTCATGCTGAAATGGTTCAACATGGATTAACTGGCAAAAGGTCTGGTAAATCATAAAGCTTCAAAAACAAATTCCCAGAATAAGTAATTGCTCCTGAAAGCAACATCACAACATCTGCAAACTATTCTCTGCTGACTAACTAAACTGGCAAGTACTGTAGCACAAAGTAAACAATCAATCATCCAGTTAACGTGACATTTCTGAGTAGTTTATATAAATGTGAGCATTTAAGCACAAAATTGTAAATTAAGAAAAAGGCAACTGCAGTTACAGCATGTTGTAATAATATAATACTGTTTGTAAAAATCCCACTGTAACTTTCAGTCTAATATGTAGTATCTTCATGTGTTAGCAATTGCTAAAATCTCAGGTGATGACTTTGTGGAATCTCATCTCATTTCAATCAGAAAAACCCTGAAAAATGAGAGAGATGGAGTGCAACAGTAAAATATTTGTAATATATGTAATATATTTGAGAGCAATGAGTGTGCAGGTTTTCCTGTCTTTTCAGGCCTCTCCGACTGTAAGAACTGAATTCCTGGCAAACAGGGTGGTGAGCAAAGAGTCTGGTTTCTTCTCCTGTCTTGATCTCCTCCTAGGATGGAAGCAGTTTGGGGTGAGCTTACCCTCTAATTTAATTGTATTCCTCAGTGTGTATGTATAGTGTACTGTATATGTGTGTGTACTCACACTTTGAGCACTGTCCCCACACACAGAGATAACACTAGTATGGCAATGATGGCAGTGGCAATATACACGTAGACTGGTACCATGTCCCATTGTGGTTCAGGGGCAACTTCTTTCATTTCTAAGACAAAACACACACATACAAACACAGATAGAGAGAGTCAGGTTTATTTACATATCTCTTCATCAAAAAACATCTGACAATAAACCATATAAAGACAAGTCAACTAAAATCTACACAAACAAAAATAAATCAGCATGAATAAAATGTCCAAACAAAGCATCCAAAGATCCATGATTGGACATTTATAAATCAGCTATCTAAAAATGCACACATTTTTGTTGTCTCTCCACTGTACTTCAACATTTTGTATTAGAAACTTATGAGAGTCCTGACTTTCAAAATGTCGCTGTCCTCTGGCACTGTCTAAAAACTCAGAGGACTATTCATACTCAGCGCCACAAGTTGCAACTGTTTCCTATCAAGTATGCTGGAGTAAAGAGCAAAAACAAATAACAATGCGTCACTGTTCAAATATTTGCAGACTACACTTAAGAACTTAAATGAAAACGGGTTACATTTCAGCTTCGTGTTATGCCTCTTTTAGATTAGTCTTTTTGGAGTTTAGAACAAGTTTTACCTTATGTCATCAAAAGCAGACTGTTACACTGTACTTGAAGAAGGCCTGGTTTGCAGTACAGCTGATGTAATACAATACTGTATCAGCATAAAAACTGACATTGCAATGTTCAGCTGGAAAATATTATTTCAGGAGGCCTAATACTAAACCTTGAGGAACACCTTTATCAACCATCTGGAGAACAAAGAATGAGACTCACACCAGCACAGAGTTTGAGCAGAATTTTTATTCTGTAAAAATGATAATGAGTTTTGTGCATGGTCCATTTTCTCAGTAGAAATAGGAATTATAATTTTAACAAACATTAAGTCGGAGAGGTCTAAGTAAGCTGGCAAGAGATTTGGCAAATAGTAAGCCATTAAACATCAAGACAACAACAACAAATACCCCAATAATAAGTTATTTCAATATTGCTGGACATCCAAAAGTATGAAGACAGCAATGTCTGAAACCTATTTCAACACATACTGTGGCCAACAACTATTTGCCTTCTATTGTCCTCCCAGACCATATAGACACTGTTGACCACAAGCTGCCTTTAAGTACCCGTAAAAAACAGTGCACACAGCCAACTTCATATTTTATTTAAGCCACAGAAATCAACCGGCACTCCTCCATTCTCAGAAAAAAAAAAATAGATCAGAACTGTTACATCAGTGCCACAAAAAGAACAATTATGTACCTGACTAATATATCCTTTTAACAAAAAAAGCACAAAAAAAAGAAAAATAATAATAATAATAATAATAATAATAATAATAATAATAATAATAATAATAATAATAATAATAATAATAATAATAATTAAAGCTGCAAGCGTTGAACAGGCCCTCGCACCCCGTGCCTGTAGGGGGACCCTTTGGCCGCAGGGTCCCGACAGGTCGAACGACGCAGCTCTGCAACTGCGTGACCACCGGACACAGAACAAATGAGTCAGAAGTCCCTTACTGCCCCCATCAGTTGCACATTTACATCATGGATCAAGGCAGCCACCTGCACAGATAGACCCTAAGAAACCCTTTGTTGTGTCTCCTCAGACTGGACAATTACTGCTATTATTGCTTTCGCTTTCTGACCAAATGTGAAATGGGATGTCATTTCCTGTTTCCAGTAGGTGGCATTATGACAATGGCTGAATATTGGCATGTAGATGTGTTCAGGCCATGACACTTATCAGATATTTTTTATATCTTGATATTATTAACTTCCTGTTTAATGGTGAAGCATCGAAATTCGCCATGGTGATACAGCAAGGGCGTCCCATGAAGACTCACAGTCACCATCATGATCTCAGTGCTTGTCTGACCACATTTGAGGTGAATCAGATCAACCTACTTGGATGAAACACATCATTTCCTGTTGCCAATAGGTGGCGCTATGACTATACCTGAATACGCCACCACAGACACACCCTTCAACGGAACTGACCAAGTCTGAAGTGGATCACATCAACCTGCTAGTAACAGGACGTCAAAGTCTAAAACATGTCATTTCCTGTGGCCAGTAGGTGGCGCTATAACTTTTTCTGAATATTGACATGTGTGTGTGTTCATGTTGGGACCCTTATCAACACTGTTCTGACTGAACAAAGTATGGCTGAGTTACAGCAACTTAAATGCAACTTCCTGTTTCATGGCGAGTCATGGAAATTTGAGGTGCCGCCATGGCCACACCCTTCAACATCAACAAAATCTTTTAATAACTTTTAATCACAAAGGCCTTAAGAGTATCCTGACCAAGTTTGAAGTCGATACGATCAAATCTGTAGGAGTTCAATAAACAACGTCCCCAAATGGCGAAAATAATCCAAATTTTCAAATTAAAATGGCAGACTTCCTGTAGGTTTGAGGCCATGATGTCACAAGACTTTTTGGTGCGTCTCGGCATGTTACATCATGCCTCCGAATTTCGTTCACCTTGGACAAACTAAGCCCAATGGCAAGGGGGTTTTGAGTATGTCCAGGGGGGGCGCTATGGAGCCATTTTACAGTACCAATGAACGAGACCCCAGATGTCAATTTTCACCAGGTCTGATTTGTGTGAAAAGTTTCTTGAGTTTTTGAGCATGTTTAGGTGCTCAAAAATGCAATTTTAGCATCATGGGAATAATAATAATTCCTACGATCACAATAGGGTGCACGCTAGTGCTCGGGCCCTGATAATTATTATAGGAATGCTAGTTTCTTTGTGCTATGCAGTGCTTGTTGTGGCCAACTCCCTTCACCCTGAGGGAGTAGACATGAGGATGCAGTAGAGACAGGCAGACAGTGAGTCACTAGTGGTGCAACAAAAGCAGATTCATATCCTGTGCCTCAGTCAGTGTGCTACCTTCAATAACTTCAGTAACTATGTCTTTAATTCAGGCTGTATTCATACACATTTGGAACCTGAACTAAGACTATGTTCCTGGATGATGAAATGTTACATCCCTCCCTACATCTGCGAAAAATACACTTTTCAGTACAAAAAATTACTTTTTCACTATCTAAACAATCTAAGTCCAGAAATGTAATGTAACTCTGTAAGGTAATGAAAGTTCCACTTAAATTTAGTCATCCAGTTGGGTGGTGTCAAATGGTCTAAATTTCCAAACAAATAAATGAATGAAATAAATCAAAACATCATAAAGTGTAGCTGAGGTGTTTCAGGCCACTGGAGGTCTTTTCTTTGAAGCTAAAAATTTTTTTTATTCATTACTTTGAGGCACTGACAGTTACAGCACTACACAAAATCCATTTCCTTTCATTAAATAAAAACCCACCCACACACGTAGAATAGGACTAAAAACTGTTAAAACTACAACTGATATTTTGTTCAAGATGTTGCCAGTGCCCTACAGTGTGAAGCCTGAATAGAAGATGATGTGCTGTTCAAAGGATGAGACCTTGGTGGTATCTGTGGCTGTAAATAAAAAAAAGAGGAAATATTAGAACATTAGCACAAATTGTGATATTGCTTGTTTTTTTGTTTTGTAAATAGATACTAGATATTAGATTTTTAAATGCATAACAATTTAGAATGAGATTTCCATAAAATGTCATTCACTGTGAGTGAAAATCTTTACAAATTAAACAATTAACAAATTAAATTATTACTACATCAAACAAACACTTAAAATGGAATGGAGTAAAATAAACTCTAATAAAGTTGAATGTAGCAATGGCAGTTAAAGTTGACATTAGAATAGAAGGATAGCAATATAATAATATTAACATTAATAATAATAAATGAATAAATAACAAACTTACTGTAATGAAGACAGGGTCTTCGAGCTGGGAATCCACAAAGTTAGCGTGACTCATGAGGACTTGTTGATGTGGCTTTAAACAAAAAAGTATCTTTACAGCTTAGTTTGTAATTCCCTTACCCACTGGGAATACACTTTGAATAGATCCTTCAGGAATGATTAAATACAAATCTCTCATGAATTTAAACTCATGGTTAGGGATGTCTGAATCATGTTTTTTGGTCCCAATCTTCATCCAAGTTCTTTCATATTTGGTATTGAATTAGATTAATCTGATCCAATGATTATATTTACATTACTTAAGTGTTGATGAAATAGTCTATGTATCTGAAACATTGAAATAACACAGCTGTGGACTATTTAATCTCAAACACCTTATCTTTTATGAGCTTCTTGATCCAAATACTTTGGAGTCCCCAGGGGTCATGTTGTAGAAAAAAATATTTAAGTTAGAATCTGTGAATCTGAGCGTGCAGATAGTTAAACCCTTGTGGAAGCATGCACAGCTAAAGCAAAACTTACCATACCGTGCATTTACTGATTTCTCAAATATTATTTCAAAGTTATTTTTTTTAAATAATAAAGTCTGTAAGCTACTCAGTTGACTCATGGTTTTATAGTGATGTTACAGAGTGGAGATTCTCCCTGACAAACTAGCTTTAACAGGCACAAACAATTAAATTTGGGGCTGTCAAGTTACTCAGAAAAGTGACAGCTGACATGACATATTGCAGATGATGTTTGTCATTTTAAACGACAATGCTCAACACTGTTTAAAAATGAGAAGCTGCAGCTGAATGTTTTCTGCACTGCTTTGCTAATGATTATTAGCATCAGAGCTTAGTGAATCTGTGTACTTATTACGTACTTATTATGTGGGCATTGTTTTCTATCATACCTGAGTAGGCCACGATACCGATCCTGAGGGCCAGATCTCTACTCATGATGTTATAAAAGATCAAGAAATAGATTTTTCAAATTACAGATAACAAAAATATTTGTCAAATGGGAAAAAAAAAACTCATGGGAGTATCCAGGTAAAGATGGTGACTCCCTCTGGTGAACCGATTTCATGCTAGAAATGATCTTTTCAAGTTTCCTTTGTAATGGCTGATATTACATGGTAACAAGAGAATACTGGTGTTTTTAATGCCGTGTTGTAGTGCATTGAAACATCATTACCTGGGTGGCAGGCTGGATGACTCCACTCACTCCACAAGCCTTTGTTCACACAGTACTTGTGCAATTTGGACCGAACTCTGACACAGCTTTTCCTGTAGTCGTCATTTAGGGGCAGAGTCAGGTTCATCTCTTCAGTAAAAATCTGCTGCTGTCCATTATAAAAAAAAGTGGAGAAATTATGTGAATATAATCCAAGTCAGAGAGTTAATGCTGGCTTAAAGCTGCAACATCTATCAAATGTTTTAAGTGTAGTAAGTTCAGGAATAAGGTTATTATGATTGTTAATCTATCAAGGATATCTATAGACTTCTCAAATGTGTCATATTGTAAAAAGGAAGTGAAAAAATGGCATGAAAATATACATATATTAGATGCTCAGTACTACACTGCAAAAATGCTTTATTATGACTTCATCGTCTTCTCTTTTTCCTTCTGAGTAATCATCTCCTTAATGACAGTGGAGTTGATGTATTTTGTACAAAATACTGTGGTATTTGCACAATAAATCATATTCACAATAAATTTTATAGTTTTTCCAATATTTAATCATTTTTATTGTCCACTGTTGCTCTTGTGTTGGGTCTACAGTATTTAACTGGAAGTGTAAGATCATTTTGTGATTCAGGTGCCCCGGAATCACATATTCTGACTTGCCGAGGCACTCAAAAAGGAAGCTTGTTATGTGCTATTACTACTATTATTATTATTATTGCAAATTTGTTGCTGACAGGTAACTCATCTAATAACTGCATGTTCAAGTGGAGTGAAATGAATAATTGGAGTTGTGACACATCATCACAGGGGTAATTAAACAAATAGTTAGAAGCAGGGTAGGTAATGAGCCTGTTCTCTACTCAGAAATTCTGTGAATATTTTCGGAAATAAGAAGAAATAAAATTGCAAAAAAGTTTTAAAGTTGTCTGGCTTATTGTTCGACTCTCCCCAGCATGCTAATACAGCTCTCACACCATCATCAATCTTACATACTGCAGGCTTTGTAATGTTTTCACCATTCTTGCATTACTTGAGGCCCATTCAAAACAAAGAAAGGTGGAAAGCCATACACCCTGTATTGGATTTCTGTTTGGTAGGTACAGTGAGTGCCTTAAGAGTGTGTTATCAGTAAGAAAGGTGAGCTATACCGATGTAATTTTTCCATCAGGCCCCTCTTGACTGTACTCCACCTCCCACTCTAGGCACTGTCCAGGAACACTTCCAACAGGACGCTCCCATTGTATTTCCAGGTGCATGTCTGGGCCTGTTTGCAGATGCAGCTTCTCTGCAGTACCAGGCTTCACTGCACAAACATCAATATAAGAAGGAAATTATGTTAGATTGTGACTGGAATCTGAGAGATAAATTAACAGCACACAGTGGAGCATGTAATGACAACAAACATAGGGTCAAAATATGATGGCGGTAATTACTATACCCTAACCAAGGGTGTTATGATTGCACTTCTACAGAAGACAAACATGCATGTACCGTGGTTTTGGATTTGCAGTGAGGCGTATGTTGGTTTCAAGGGCCCTTGAGGCGAGGAGCCATTAATGTAGAAGTTGATATCAGTAAAATCAGGGAGAGCTTTCCCTGTGAAGTCGCAGCCACTCCTGACTCCACCTGAGAAGATGTATTTGGGGCATTCCTCTGCCTGTTCCAGCTCCCTGTGCCTGAGGAAGACAAAGACCAGATGATGCATTGCTTACAGTAGTGTTATCTGCTCATCCAGAGAGTTTTTTTTTTTTTGAGTGTGGGTGAGGTTTGTGCATGTTTATAGTTTACCATCACTTCAATCCTGCATGGCTCAATGGCCTATACTTCCTGGTGCTCAGTAGCACTAAAACTTAAGATTAGAAATATTCACCAACACTCTCAAAGAAATCATTAAATAATAATTGAGTAGGCCTAACTGATACCAAATTTTACATTTGCCTGTCTCATCCATTAATAGTGGTTTCTTTCTGTGCACATGTAGAAACATACTTATATAAAAGTGTTCTGAACCAGTCCATCAATTATGTGTGTAACCGTAGCCGATGTATTTCTTGGATGATAAGAGGAAAGAGGGCACTTCCACTGAATTTCATACAGGTGGGAAGAGTGAAAACTTTGTTCCATTAGCGATAAACTTTCATCATTTTCCTCTAAACTTGAGTGCAGAATTTTTAGCTGCATGATTGTATCCACTTCCTCCGAGGAGTTATGTTGCTTCAACACCAGTCTTCCATCCATCCATCTATTATCTACTTTACCCCGGAAATGGCACCTCGACCCACACAGATACTGAGGGAGAACAGGCAAGCTCCATGACTGAGGTTTGAACTCAGCAGTCATGATGTAGACATAATAGTTAGTGATGGCAGTTGGTACAGCTGTCATTCTAGTATCATTCAGGGTTCAGTTATAACATGATCCACATCTGAATTTAGCTTGTTAACATCATGGCAAAATATCTTTTTTCAGGGTATTTACATGTTTAGTAATACAGTAAATGAGTATTGACAATGTCAAGGAGATCCGCAAACTAATTACAATTCCATCCTAAGAACGTGAACATCTGCAACATTTCAGGTAATCCATCAAATACTACAGTTTTGGTAAAATTTCTTTGAACTTGGTAAAGCTTGCTGGTGGCTCTAGAGGAAAAGTCAGGGGATTACCAAAGGTATTTGTGAGATTCATCTGAGGAACCATGAATGTCTGTACAAGTTTCATGGGACCCCATCCAATAATAGTGGAGATATTTTCTCTGCTGACACACCAGAAATATAGATTACGCTGTGGTGGCTGGTATCTTTGGGTTCTTCCCAGTTGCACCATACTCCATGTGGGACTGCGACAAAATCACTTGGTAGTACCGCAGCACCTGGGTACAAGATCTTCTCCGTCATGGCTTTGAATCTGTGTCTGGCTAAATATCACGCACATCTACCCAGACTGTGTTAGCTGACCTGTGCTGGAGGTTTCTGGACCACTTCGGTGGTTGTGCTCTTGGTCTAACAGTGTTGACAATTGCAGTTAATTGGTGTGCCTCCTAACATGCTATCAGATCAATGGTTTCATGACCTCCCTAGATGTCACGTGCACCAGTCAGAAGACAAATCCATTATTTATCACGGCTTACAATTAACATTTAAGTTAGTTGATTACTTGGCATCATAAAGATGCCCATAGAAGCGAAATAAAATTAAATGTGTATCCTGAATGTTTGTATTCTGACAGATTGCTGTCGGTCAGTCTTATTTGAAAATCTGATGCCTGGTAACATCTCCTGATGCGTTCAAGTGCAGTGAGAACTGCTTGTATCCTGCCATATTAAAGCACACCCAAACACATGACAGTACAAGATTGGATGGGGCTGCTGAAATTATATTGCACTAGAACTCAAAGTCTGAGCATTAAGCTGTGTGTTTCGCCGACTTACCTGAAACATCGGCCTCTAAAACTGGTGGACTGGCAGCAGAGTTTGGGCATTATTTGTACTCATATCACGTCACGGTCACCGGCACCCATCACCTTGGCCACAGATATGATTATCATCAGGCAGCTACATTTGTTATCTGTCCGCAGTCAAACCTTCATAGTGGAATACAGCATCATGAACATCACAATGAACACAGATGTTGTTTCAACCCCACCGACAGTCATAAGCGCAATCACAGAGATTTAGTACAGATCTTTGACTCAGACATCTGGGGTTTATATTTTCAGCTGGCTTATGGGCGCAATAATCAGCTGCTGGCCGTTACTTTACTTCTACCTTGCTGCAATGGTTTCATGGGCAGATGATATCCAGAATCAACATTCCTCTCTTCCAAACAAAACTTCTTTATGAAACATAAAGTTTACACTAGTCTCCTTAGTTAAAAGGTTCAGTGGTCTTCAGAGTGATGTGGTAGGGACAATTATGTCTAGATATGATAAACAACTTTTTTCACATACCTTTTTACAGTTTATTTAATCAAGTTTTAAAATTAGAGCAAACTCCGGTACAAGTGAAACTCCATCCAGCCATTTGGTCATTCAGAGCGCCTGTTGGTGACCATTTTGTCAATCATGTCATCTGTGCGGGGTTATACTAATGCTATTACCTTCTCACCTTTGGGAAATCTACTGTTTGTGATAAAATCTGTATCCTTCGCCTGGATCTCATAGCCCTACTGTACATTCCATTATGCAGTTGGTAAAATTATAGCACTCATTCCTTTCCTTATGTATTAGTATATTAATCAGTTTTGGGCACTCTGTCTCCTGTTGATCAGGCTGGCTGGAAGTCCATATAATCTCCAGAATGTCAAGATGACCAGGTCTAATATACAGTTCTGGGAGGATCCTGCAGTGGCTGCAGTTCGTGTATGAATGTTATTGGCCAGTCAGACCGCTGACTTTCCTCTGGTCTGGTCGCATCTAAGCAACATATATTACTTTTTAATCAACCATAGAAATTTGAATGGGCAAACAAATAAAACAAAATCTATGAAAAATCTACCACTTTTATAAGGAAAACGAGGCTTTGATATTTATAAACTTGTATTTCTTTTTCAAACGTTAATGGTGAATATACTGTTAACAGCCTTCAGGCACAAGTCTATATGCTCATTTTGGCCACCACAGTATTTTACTGTATTTGGTCATCTGGTTTCCTCAATGTTTACATAAACAATGAGGACTAACCCGTAAGTCCATTGCAATATGCCTTCCTCCAGATGAAAGAGCAGCATCAGTGTGGCTTGATGAGTCAAGGTTTTGCCATTATCACGTTCCTAACTAAACCAGGAAAAGTAGTAGAAGATGTTAAATGGCTGGCTGCTGTAAAATGTAACCGTTAATTATAATCGGTGATTTCCATCATGAAAAGCAGTAAAACAACATTAAAAAAATATAAATACCTTAAAAGTCTAATGCTGGGCAACTTTTCGCTGGGTCATGTAAAAAATATATATCTTAATTCGGTAGCTGATAAAAGCTATCCGGGAACTTGGCTGTACACACTCCTACTGAAGCGAAATTTTCTTGCAACTGAGTTCAAACAATTGAGTGAGCCTGACTTCTGGTGGGACCCATTTATGCTCTGTGTGCATATGTACAAAATTCTAGCATAAGCAATGTAATGTTTTCTTCCCGTGTGTGTGTGTGTGTGTGTGTGTGAGTGTGTGTGCGTGTGTGAACAATCCTGTCTTCTGAATTATCTCTGGGTGACATGGTAATTAGAGACCTATGTGAGGAGCTGCACAGCCACAGATAAAACACAGAGGGCTTTCAATTATTCTGTCCCACCTACCTGAAGTGCTAGATCCATGCTGCTGGAAAAGGACACTCTCGCTACAACCTCCATCCCCTTAATGCATGGTATTATATATAGCCACCACCCTTTATCAAACAACTAAGCTGTTGCATATGGGCTTTACTGAAAGCAAACATTCCCTGACCTGCTGTTCAGAAGTTTCTGTTTACTGTGGGTGGATTAGCAGCATAAAGAATATACAATATGTCATATCAGTATTTTTTAAGCACATTTATACAGATATTTCAGCCTCTAATCCCTATACTCACTGAGGTTATAAAACATCATGAGGAGAGCAAAACTGTGTGTGACTGTGCGTTTAAATAGGCTCTCATTTGTGACAACTATAGACCTGACAGGCCTCACTCTGTAGCTGTGGTCTGAGATCTGACAGCAGCCAATAAGCAGAAGTGAGAAGCAGACCATGAGACAGTCAGCAGGCAAAAAAGAAAAAGAAGTCGAGAGGTTAAGGGAGACAGAAATTACCACACGGGGAAAGACCAAAGCCGAGGTCACAGGGTATACTCGTTTTCCATTAAGTGTAAATTCTTCCTCCCCCGAGGCTCGGACCTCGATGCTGTAACCCAGCTGTGCGTTGACGACGCCCCCACCTCCCCCCTTCCTCCCTACCTCCCTCCCTCCAGCCTCACACAACTGGGGATTCTTCTGTAGCAGAGGAATCATGTGGGTCAATTGGAGACGAGGGTGGGGGGATGGATGGGTCTTTGTGAGCCTGTCCATCTCCACCCCTGTCTCCCTCCTCCAACCCAGGCCGTGCACCATCTGCGGCCCACAGTGGGTCTTTTATCCACCTGCTGGTCGCCTGGAGCTCCCGCAGGACGAGGCCCAGTAGGCAAACAGAGCACTCCGCCAAGGCTCCGCTCTGCTTGCTCTGCACCCTCACGCCAAATCAGCAATCCATTCATTTTTGTGGGTAGTGCTGATGATGTCTGGCTATGTCCTCCCATGACACAGCAAACTCTATACTAACAGATATCCTGCTGGAGCAAATAAAAGATGACGTTCTCTCTCGCTCTTTCCCTCTCTACTGCGAGCTGCTGCAGAGGGATTTGGACCAGGAAATATTTCTGTTTATGACTGCCATTAAAAAATTCAACCTGCCATCTCATACAACAGGGAAAAATATCATTGTTTACGAGGCATCCCAATATCAAGTGCAAAAACTGCAGAGAAACAGACACTAAGCTTCTTGCTGTGACAATGTTGTTATAAAGGTTCAATTCAATGAAAACAAAGCTAGAACAGAACAAAAAAAAATTATTTATTTGGGTTAATGAATTGCGTCCTGCAGCAGATGAGACCACAGTTTCTGGATGGCAGGTTTTGGGTGTGGCCTGGGGCTCTGCTGGGTGTTTAGAGCACGCAGGTGTACACCTTCTGTGGGGATTTGAGTGTTTGATGGCCAGTCAGCTAAGTGCTCCTGCCATCAATCAGCTCCTGGATATACCCTAATGGGATTCCTCGTCAGATTTTGAGTCATCCAAGAAATTTACTATTTTTTCCCTTTGTCTTCGAACCCAGACAATTGCTGACTGACTGGAATGAAATCATAAATTTTACCCATGTTCTGCATTGTAGATGAGGAAGCATTTAACTTGACACTGTAACATCCTGCTGGCTGACAAAGTCACACGTGGGAGACACCTCTGCTAACCTCTGATCTAACCAAACCATACTACGAAATAAGCTGACAGACCCATATGACACACACACGCACGTTTCTCATTTTATTTGCAGGCAATTTATAAAAGGTTCTAACTTAGTGAATGTAGGTTAGCTGCCGGTTTGAATAACCACAAGTCAACTGTCAAATACAAATGCTTCACTACTCTAGTGTGGAGGTTATTTCTGTTTCATATCACTGTAACTTACTGATATGTATACACAAGACATATATATTTTAACACTGTACAGAAAAAAATTTGTTTGATTGATGAAAACTTAGTTAGCTAATAAATAATTCCATAACGAAAGTAACCACAAGCTGCAGCCCTAAAATTAACCCCCGGCCAGCACACAAAACCCAACATACTTTAAACGTACTTGTTGTTTTCAACATTATATTCTGGCCTAAATTACGCACAAGCTTCTTTCAGTTCTGGGGATTATGAGGAACAAGTCACTTTTTGTTTTCCATCCAGCTCTTAAAATACAGCAGGTTTCTGAACTGAGAATCTCCAGATCTTTTCTTCATTTCTTAAGAAGCTAAAGTTATGCAGGGAACAGCGGGCTTGTCAGACATTTTCTAGAATAAGATCAGTCTCATATTTCCAAACGTACAATGTTGCCACTGCAGGGAATAATCTCCAGTTACTAAGAAACCTTTCTCAACTCTTTAAAAATGCTGGAAAAAGAAAGTGTGTAACATAACAAGCTCTGATGAGGGTAAATGTTATTCACAATCATCACTTCACCTTCAGGAGTTCAGTTTTACTATCCAAATATTTAACAGCAGCAGCATTAATGAGATAAGGCAATGTGTTCTTGCTGACAGGTATGCATATGTCTTGTATAGACACGCAGCAGAACATCTACTTGTAGAAGAAGCCCTGGGAGAAGAAATACCAGTCAGGAATGTGATTTTTTTTCAGGCTATACTCTCTTCCTGTGATCACTCAAAAACTACTTAGAAATAAAGACAGCGATTTTCATCAAAGAATGTATTCTGTATGTTCTATATTTTCTCTCTCATGTTAAAATCTGTTTTCTTGGGGGCAGTTCTCAACAGCATCTGCTATTCTTCACAGACTGGCCATGATACAAGCAAAGACAGGACAGGACTGTTGATATTTGATTTGATTTGAGACATGACAGCGAAACAAGTATGAGTAGCTAAGTGCACTTCTGTGTTTTGATCTGTCAGGCCTCTTGATGCCTTTTGAATGAGTCAGCCTGTAATGTGCTTGTACTTGGGGAGGGACACAGCAGTATTTTTACTGGTTGATCATTAAATCCAAGAATGCTGCCTTGGTACTTGGTGCCCTTGCGTAGACTGTCCTTCACAACCCGACTTGAAGAACCAAGTTTCTAAAGAATGTGACGACGAAAAAGCATTCACACGGTGTGAGATTTGCTATGTGCTTCACACAGTCAAATGAAAGGTGCAATGTTCCCTTTGCTGCGTGTTTCAGCTCTGGACAGTACACTATAGACGTCTGGATATCACACACAGTGAATCTTGCAGCTTTTAATTTGTTCTTGGCTGTCAAATCATGAACGAGTGCACCCTCAGTTAACGACAAAAATCACACTTCTTTATCTTTTCTTCAACCTCCCGTTCTTTTTATTTGAAGTAGTATTTGGCTGTGAAATATTACACCAAACCCTTCATTCAGGACATAACCAAGTGCACGAAGGTGCAAGATTTGTAGCGACAGATTCTGCGCAGTCGTAAAAAAAAGGGGAAAGTAAACTAAAACCAAAAGCTCCTGCACAACCCAGATTCTTAAGTATACTGTAAATAAATCATTATGTTTTCTCAGACACCAAACAAACTTGTGGGTTTAAAAATCTAAGAATCCCCTGAGCTACCACACATACAGCACAGCAGCTGATCCTCCTGCTGTCTGAGAATAACGCACACATGTAAACACACTGCATGGTGCTGCAGTGGAAACACATCACACTTAATGGCTAATGTGTGCGTGTGTGTGTGTGTTTGTCCCCTCGGGGGCAGGGTAATGGCAGGCAGGGGCATGCTGGGATATGAACCTGAGCATCTGCCCAGGTTGAAGCGCTGCTTCACCAGCCCCTCTCTCCAAGGTCAGGGCAGCGGCTCAAAGCTCTCACACTTTTCCCATGGGAAAACAAACTGACTGGAGACAAACTGCCACTAGCAGCACTGCAAACAGACACCCTTGTGTGAGCAGGCCTCTCTCTTGCTCTGTCTCTACACTGACTGCTACTCATTAGACAGATGGAGGCCCCTCAGTCAGACCCTGCTCTGAATATAAAACCTATCAGATTGAAACTATAATAACAGCCAGTTTATGGTGGGATAACTCAGTGTTCCAGATCTAAATATTCCCTGTATTGTATGAGGAAATAAAATACAAAGACACATACAACTAAAAATAGTTTTAGAGGAAATAATCATTTCTTCTTTTTCATCCACTTTCAATCAGCTATGGCAGCAAAAATGCTAACATGTTACCAGACACTCCTTATTTTTTTTTATTGTTCTTTAAACCTTCTGATCTCAAGCATGACCATGGTCTCTTTCGAGAGGCAACTGTTTAAACTTTACAAACAAAGAGTAAGAATGAGTGTAAAAGTTATTGTACCAAAGTTTCAGAGGCACAAATACGGTGATTATGTTTTTTGGCTGAAATGGGCAATGTAAGGCCTGTAGTAGCGCCTTTTGAGTGGAAGTGGAAGTGTGATCCAATTTTGTGTCAGCAGCTGTTGCAGTGATATGGGGATCCTAAAATGCTTTGCACAGACAGACTTGGGAGATTCAGAGTTTTAAAACACTGTATCTTTTGTCAAGGTTGTGTAAACACTGAGTCCAGTACAGACCAAAACACATCTAAAGTAGCGTCACCAAGGCCGAAGCACCACAGTCACACAGTCAGGTTGGACAGGTTGGACAGTCTATTTAAAAGGAATACTGTTTTCGGCTGGATTTCATGAGGCGTGCAGACTAATTAACTGACTGCATCTTTGTCTACACATGGACCGCTGCTGTTTAATGGCTTGAGAGTGCCACTACTTAACAGGTCAACTTGAGCTGTCGCTTTTAGAGAGATGAGGAAAAGTAAACAGGCTGCACCCACTGATTTCAAAATCTTCAAATACCAAACAACTTAACTGTCAGGATAGAACTAAGAAAGAACAGATTTTATGTTCATTTCGGGACAGATTGCTTTATCAAATGTAAATGAGCTTGTTTTTTATTCAGTCTGTAAGGCCGTGGATGTGATCGACCCAGTAATGACACACAAATGTAAAGGCTGTGCGCTGCATCGTAAAGCTGTTCCTCTTCGCAGCAGATATTGCACTTGGTGTGAAGACGGTGCTGTGTGGTGTTGATCTCTCTTTGCACATTTGAATGTGAGAGTTTCCTCTGGCACACCTTTTCCTTTAGGCATTGAAATGAAGACGTGGGGGGGAGAAGTGAAAAGACTGCAGCATTCATAGAGACTGGATTAGTCACAATCGAGGTAAGAGATCAAAGGTGTGATAGAAATGTATGCTCTCTCTCATATCTCTTTTGGTCAGTGTTATGTAACGTGCCGTCATGATAACAGCAGTTATTTCAAAATTCTATGGGCTATATATATATATATATAATATGGACAGTTGGTGTTTTACATAGAGACAAGCAGATCATTTGTCCATAAACAGTGTATACCAACTTCCTGTTGGATCCCCCCCCCCCCCCCCTCCATGAAAGGGAGCCTGTGCATAATATTTAGGGCTTCAGCTCTACAAGGGTAAAAGCTTTTCACAAGCAATTTATAAAATGACACCATTATATCACATCATTTCACCGTGCTTACTAAAATAGCAGTTCATGTCTGGTTTGAGATTCTTTGCAAGCACAGAATGGAGGTCACTATCTTTATATACCTGGATCACTGACATTGAAAAGTAATGCTCTCCAGTCATGTCCGAAATACGTGCTTGATGTTAAAGAAAACTGTCAAGTATCTATGATTTGTCTCAAGAGGCTGTAGCCAAGGTAACTGGTGTCTAATATGTACAGATGGGTGATTGCTGGTAAGGTGTTGTTCTACCTTGAGGCTCCAAAACAGCTTGATTGCTTCTCCAAGTCTCTGAACTCTGCTGGAGGGATGAACAACATTCAACCAGAGGATATTCTCTCAGTTGGTGTTTTGATGAGAATCTCCCATAGGTGTTCAGTTGGGTTGATGTGTGAAGACTGTGAGGGCCATTAGGTTGATGAAACCTTGTTGAAAGTGTTCACTTGTCACACAGAGGAACAGCACTACACAAACTGTCTCCACAAGCTCTTTCCTAACTTAGCCATGATCATTTCAAGTCAAAATATTTCCATAATGGTTACAGCAAAGCTAGCATATCTCTAATTTTCATACTCCTTAAACCATTCAGTGAACCCTTGTTCCCTGTATGGAGGCAACTGTATTTGTTATGACTAAGCTAATTTATTCAGGTTTTTTCTTTTATATGTCACCCATCTGTATGCTTTAATAAAAAATATTTTAACTTTATTCTGATAAATCTGTCCATTTTCTAGAAGGGGAGGTATTTTCTCTGGGTTGAAAAGAACTGTCTGGGTATGAGGACGTACCAAAAATCTTTGAGCAGAAAATCTAAATCCCTTGAGGTCTGGGCTCTCCAAAAAACCAGAGGCTTGCCAGAGGAAACACCATATGGTGTGTGGACACCTCAGAGGAGGAGACCATGATTTTGAGATCCAGCATCAGCTAGAAGTCAATGATAATGACTGATGAGGTCCATGTGATGATTAATACAAATTCAATTTTACTATTATTCTTTCAATTCACCTACAGTATAAAAATGTGTGTGTCTATAGAACACATCCACAAATATCCTCATACACAGCAAAATCCCGTCAGTAGCATGGTCTAGCTTGGGGTTCCTTTCTATGTAAAAGTGAGACAAGCCCTTTTCTATACGATCAAATTAGTATGTGTGGCCTGACCCTGATAACACAGCCCTCAGAAAATGTGAGTCTAATACTGACCTACTGACTTTGAACACTGAACAAAATGGGTCATTATTCTAATCACCTCTTGCAGAAACTCAATAAAATGCATCACCAAAGATCAGATAAATAGCTATCAGCTAACATACAATATGAAACCAAAGTAAAAAGTTATTGTACCAAAGTTTCAGAGGCACAAATACGGTGATTATGTTTTTTATTGAAATGGGCAACAAGGCCTGTAGTAGCGCCTTTTGAGGGCGGAAGCAGGATCCACTTGTGTCAGCAGCTGTTGCAGTGATATGGGGATCCTAAAGCTTGCACAGACAGACTTGGGAGATTCAGAGTTTAAAAACACTGTATCTTTTAATAAGGTTGCAAACACTGAGTCCAGTACAGACCAAACACATCTAAAGAAGGCCACTAAGGCCGAAGCACCAGTCACAGTCAGGTTGGACAGGTTGACAGTCTATTTGCAAGGAATAAGCTGCTGGATTTCATGAGGCGCAGAGACTAATTAACGCACTGCATCTTTTGTTCACACATGACCGCTGCTGTTTAATGGCTTGAGAGTGCTACTACTTAACAGGTCAACTTGAGCTGTCGCTTTTAGAGATGAGGAAAAGTAAACAGGCTGCACCCACTGATTTCAAAAATCTTCAAATACCAAACAACTTAACTGTCAGATAGAACCAAGAAAGAAATAGATTTTATGTTCATTTCGGGACAGATTGCTTTATCAACGTAAATGAGCTTGTTTTTATTCAGTCTGTAAGGCCGTGGATGTGACCACCCAGTACGACACAAATGTAAAGGCCAGCGCTGCATCAGAAAGCTGTCTTCGCAGATATTAATTTGGTGTGAAGACGGTGCTGTGGTGTTGATCTCTTGCACATTTGAATGAGAGTTTCTGGCACACCTTTTCCTTTAGGCATTGAAGTCGAAGACGGGGAGAAGGCTTAAGACTGCATTCATAGAGACTGCCGATTAGTTGCTAAATCGATAAGATCAAAGGTGTGATAGAAATGTATGCCTTCTCATATCTCTTTGGTCAGTGTTATGTAACGTCAACAAGCGATAACAGCAGTTATTTCAAAATTCTATGGGCTATATATATATATATATAATAGGACAGTTGGTGCTTTACATAGAGACAAGCAGATTATCGGTCCATAAACAGTGTATACCAACTTCCTGTTGATCCTCCATGAAAGGGAGCTCGTGCATAATATTTAGGGCTTCAGCTCTACAAGGGTAAAAGCTTTCAAGCAATTTATAAAATGACACCATTATATCACATCATTTCACCGCGGCTTAATAAAATAGCAGTCTGGGTGTCTGGTTTGAGATTCTTTGGTGTTACAGAATGGAGGTCACTATCTTTATACATACCTGGATCACTGACATTGAAAGTAATGCCTCCAGTCAGTCCGAAATATCGCTTGATGTTAAAGAAAAACTGTCGTATATCTAGTGATTTGTCTCAAGAGGCTGTAGCCATGTAACTGGTGCTCCAATATGTACAGAAGGCATTGCTGGTATGTTGTTCTACCTGAGGCTCCAAACAGCTTGATTGCTTCCAAGTCTCTGAACTCTGCTGGAGGGATGAACAACATTCAACCAGAGGATATTCTCTCAGTTGGTGTTTTGATGAGAATCTCCATAGGTGTTCAGTTGGGTTGATGCAGACTGTGAGGCTATTAGGTTGATGAAACCTGTTGAAAGTGTTCACTTGTCACACAGAGGAACAGCACTACACAAAACTGTCTCCATGAAGCTCTTTCCTAACTTAGCCATGATCATTTCAAGTCAAAAATATTTCCATAATGGTTACAGCAAAGCTAGCATATCTCTAATTTTCATACTCCTTAAACCATTCAGTGAACCCTTGTTCCTGTATGGAGGCAACTGTATTTAGCAGGACTAAGCTAATTTATTCAGTTTTTTCATGTCACCCATCTGTATGCTTTAATAAAATATTTTAACTTTATCTGATAAATCTGTCCATTTTCTAGAAGGGGAGTATTTTCTCTGGGCTGAAAAGAACTGTCTGGGTATGAGGACGTATCAAAAATCTTTTGAGCAGAAAATCTAATCCCTTTGAGTCTGGGGCCCAAAACCAGAGTTTGCCAGAGGAAACACCATATGGTGTGTGGACACCCTCAGAGGAGGAGACCATGATTTTGAGATCCAGCATCAAAGAAGTCAATGATAATGACTGATGAGGTCCAGTATGATTAATACAAATTCAATTTACTATTATTCTTTCAATTCACCTACAGTATAAAAATGTGTGTGTCTATAGAACACATCCACAAATATCCTCATACACAGCAAAATCCCGTCAGTAGCATGGTCTAGCTTGGGGTTCCTTTCTATGTAAAAGTGAGACAAGCCCTTTTCTATACGATCAAATTAGTATGTGTGGCCTGACCCTGATAACACAGCCCCCAGAAAATGTGAAATTAATACTGACCTACTGACTGAACATTGGAACAAATGGGTCATTATTCTAATCACCTCTGTGGTGTCTCAATAAAATGCATCACCAAAGATCAGATAAATAGCTATCAGCTAACATACAATATGAAACCAAAAGCAGCCTCCTCCTCCTCCTCCTCTGGCAGATTCTGGGCTATATGGGCATATGCACCCAGGCAGGCAAAGGAGGGGGTGAGGCTGCAAGTACCCTGCATCTTTTGTCTGGTTTTTGCCGAAAATGAAAGAAAGCGTGTATAGTAGCCTGTGTGTGTATCACATGCTCACCGCAGATGATATTCAGAGAGCACGAATTTTACACCTGGCCTCACGGGTTCATTCATATTCTTCTCCTGCTGCTCCCGGTGCCAAATCAATTGCAACTGCTCGGTGTGCAAACCACTGCACAGCGCCTGACTTGGGTGCGCCTGCCGTCTCATTCATGTGTCTCAAGGGGAGCTACTGAAAGCTCACTGGCGTCGACCAAAACAAGCCACACATACGCACATACAACTGCAGCCGAGCCCCTTGTGAAGTAAATGGGTCTGATATATGAGCCCAGACTGAACGGTAATTACAACCAGGATGTACAGTATGTGTGCATTTTAGAGAAGCCAGTTGAGTGGTCGGAATAGCCCTTTAAATATTGTCACCTACACGTTTAATGCGCCTCCATCCAGAAAAAAAAAAAAAAATCAGACAAAAATGCATGCACAATGCGGGCATGCATGCACGAGCAGATTTTATATGAAGCGCATTGACTCGCGTGGTTTCCTTGTGGTCCATGCATGCACAGCAACCAACCCACCTGCTTGTGTTGTATCGGTCAGATCGTAGCTCATCCCCGGGTATTCTCTCAGCTTCCTACCGCTCAGGTTCAGTATCCCCGAGCACACGGCATCATCCAGAGCCCGGTCCAGGCTGCGGGCCGTGTGGTGCTGCTGCTGCTGGTGCTGAAACTGGCTGACGCCCGGGCTCCAGTGAGGTCCGCTGGAATAGTGATGGCTTTGTAGAGCCGTGACAGCTCCCACACCTCCCTGACTAGACGCCATTTTCGTAAAAAAGAAATTACTCTTACAATAATAACAGCGCACAGCGGCAGTTTCTCCGCCCATGCGCATACGGGGTACATTCCCAGGGACGGACGCTAGGGGATGGGCTTCTGAGGTGGTGGTGGTGTTGCTGCTGCTACTGCTGCTTCTGCTAGTGATGGGGATAGTGAGCAGGATTTGGTGGCCATTTTAGGCTTTTACCCTTTCTTCACCTGCTAATACCAATATCCCAGCAGGGGCCCCAGTGCAGCACCCAGGGGGCGGGGGGCCCTCATGTACACCACCATTATTTCCTTAAATTTAGCTCCCAGTGCCTGGAGGCCAGTGGGTGGCTATTGAAACTATGAGTAATCACTAGAATAAAAACAATAGATAGATCAGATCAGATATAGATAGATGCAGACTACATACTGCAGATAGTCTACGTGACAGTTTTTTTAAGAACAGCACCCATATAGGGAGTCATTATAGCCTATGATTATTCACTGGGTGAATCTACTGCTTACTGCCTCTCCTGGTTTAGGGAATAGCCACTAGGAGACTGGAGAGTGGATGCTGAGCAAAATAATTATCCCTAAACAGACTGCTGTGATAGCTTCCACAGCAGCTTCATTTAAGCAAGATATGTCTGAGTCCTAATGAGGCATTTAATTTTCCCCATCACACCAGTGGGACACTAAAGTAGCCCAAGGGCCTCTCTGACCATCTTAGAAGTACCCCTTAACTGCCCAGCTGGTTGGCCAAAATACACCCAGTCAACCCAGTAGTAGTGCTGGCCCAAATGATCCTGTGTGTCCCTCTAGTCAGCAAAAGCACCCATATGGCCATGGTCCCAATGTCCCATAAGTGGCTTCCTGGTTGACCCAGCTGCCTGTCTGGTCAGCCTTATCATACTTCAGAGATATTTATCTAGCTGACTTCAGACAATGAATTTCTCTATGTGCCACTGTTTCCAGAAACTTTCATTTGATTAGTTGAAACTGTATTGTTTTCTCAGAAACAGAAATAGCCTGTGTGGTGATTTTTTTTAGAGGGGGTTTATAGTTGTTATAGGCAGAACAAAGCCTATATTCTCAATTTAAACTTTAAAAAATGACTGTCTGCTTTAGTATATTGAATTTCATCACTGCAAAGCTTGTGTTAGAGGTATTTCATGCATCATTGTTTTTGTAAATGGCCCAACTGTACTTCATGGCATTAAGGTCAAAAATGTGTTGTCATCTACACTTCATATCCAGTATCTAATAGGGTATGTAATATTCATGCAAACAAATGATTAATGTGTTATCATTTCATTATAGTGAATTTTACTACATGAAATCAGATATTATGTGGGGGTATTTTCTACCATATTGTTTCTGTCATCAGTCAAATGATTGATGATGAGGGAAATTTGAAGAACACAGGCAATATTTAAGGTTGTCTTTTGTCTACTTGTATTAAAACCCGGCTGTTTTATCCCTGAAATTCACTTTAATACACCACACGTAAATTTAATTACCAAAATATGAATAATTTTAGGGGTTTAACCCCCAGAAAGAAGCTTCAAGTTGTTACACAGGGTTTTCTTTCACTACAACAGACATGGGAATATAAGGAGGAAGAAGAATATGACTTTACATAAGTTAAATGAAAGATAATGTCTCCGTCATGAATATGTATGAGCACTGAGACAGGCTGCTTTATTACCGAGCACACCAACCAAGGAGGCGTCCTCACTCCAGGTCTCCAGTCGGATAACACGCCTCTTGGTAGCATGTTGTGATAGAAATTAACTGTCGTCGCAACCAAAATGGTGAAGCAATAGCATGACTCACATTGTAAGTCACAGTTTTAGATAAGGTATGACTCCTGTGTGCATGCACTGTGGTTTAATAGTTTCCTGTGTGGTCACTCGTTGCTTTGTGGCGTTACAGAGGGACACAGTAGACTGTTATGTTAGCTAGCTGAGAATTGTATTCACTGTGTGACATGCAGAGTTAGCAGGTGATAGCGATTTGGATAGATAGGGATGTTTGTATCTGAACGGGTTGTGGGATTATAAGGATCACGGTAGATGGAGAAATAACAGCTGTATTCAGCATTACTCATCTAAAGGTTAACGCTAGCTTACCATCTCACTGGAGTCCAGCGGCGACAGCTATGCTAAGCTAACCATTAATGTTAGCTAACGTTAGCAAAGTGAAGTGATAGCCTGTGTGAGGTCCAGGCCTTTTACATAGTATTTGCGCAACAAATGGACTAAAACGGCACCCACAACATTTGTTGTAGGGTACTGTCAAGTTGAAACAGCTTCATCATGTGTTGGACTGTATCTGCTTGGCTGTAACTGACTTGAGAGTTATTCACATCCCAAGTCTCCATCCCCTCTGACCATATGTCTCAGCAGTGTGCAGTGCATGTGGGTGAAGAAAGGTTACTTTGTGTTACAGCAAACGTGCAAATTTTCTCATTTTGTGTGGTAGCTTCATGCACTGTCTGCATTTACCATCTGACCTAAGGAGGGGTGGTTTGTAAGTGATGCAAGGGAAAAGTGACTCAACTGAAAACACAGACTTAGGTTGTTTTTGCCCTGCTCTGACCCCCAGAGGATCTCCTCCTCTTCTTTCTTTTAATGGCAAATTGCTCCCAGAGGAACAGGGAGGTGTCTCACTGTTTGTTGCACTCCACTGACCCTGAAAGTGATGTACAGTTTTTACGCACATCATAAAGGATATCAGACAAGGGTACACGTAATAAGTGTACAGTAGTTTGAACAACAGTTGGGTGAGATGGTTTATATGCTCACCTTTAACTGCTATTTACAGTAGAAAGCGTTGTTTTGAATATTAAAAACAAGAGGATTGTATCATATATTGAACAGTTACATTACTGTTGGTCAACAACTACTGCATTAATTTGTACAAAAGCAGTTTGGCAGTAACTTTTCTTATCCTTTCTTTATTTTGCAGTTTGAGCATGGCAGATAGAAAAGGAAAACCTGTTACTCCAATCAAAACACTCACAAAGAAAGAACAAGAAGAGCTCAAGAAAAAGGTAAGGAGCCTGGGGATGACACAGTATTAGACATTATTTAGAGCTTTTTTCCATTTTGTAATATGATGATACATGTTTTTCCTATAAAGATAATCACCAATCTTAAAATTTTGAATTTGATCAACGGTGAACTAAGGGAAGGGATAAAACTCACAATATATGCTGTGCATGTTTCTGTTTGACTTTCTAGGAGGAAGAAAAAGCGGCAGAGGTTTTTGAAGAATTCCTGGCATCGTTTGAAACCAGCGAGAAAAGCGAAAAAGGAGTGAAAACTTTTGTTCGTGGCGGTATTGTGAATGCAACTAAAGGTCAGCAGCTAGGATTTCATGACTCTCAGTCTAACACTATAATAGGAAGTCACGCAGCTGCACCGCTGTTCTCTTCCTCTGTCTGAACGAAAGTTGAATTATGAGTTATCTGTTTGAAAAATGTTGAACTGATTTACATCTTAACTAAAAAATAACCATTGAAGAATATCAAGCTGTTCACTATCTTAATTTTTCAGTGCCCGTATTCTTCGGATGCGTTGGTAAAATTCATCCACTCTGGGAAGAGCAGAGTGCTCTAGTCAGCACTCCATTATCACATTGATTTGAATAAAGCTCTTACAATACTGAGCAGGTCTTCCTACTGTTACACATAAAGACTTTTCTTTTCATTTAAATGTTAACTCTGAACGCAGCAGCAGGATTGAGACTTAAATTATCCATGTTGGTTTTTCTTGGAGCCAAGGCTGATTTGTCTACCTAATTCTACAGGAAGCTGCTCAGATATCCTGCTGACAGACACAAGAACAGGGCCAACAACCGTGTCCTCTCCTGTTTTTACAAACCTAAATTACTATTGCCTAAATTGTAGTTTGCACACCTAATGAGTTGTTGGGTTGTAAGTGTCAATTAATTTCTATACTTTTTTGCAGAGGAGGAAGCGGCAGAGGTCAAGAAAAGTAAGCTGTATCGACCTGCTACAAAGTTTGTCCCCGTGTCCCAGCATGTCTTACCAGTATCATCAGCTGAAAGCAAAAAGTCTGTAAGTTTGCACTCTGATTTTTCTGTAATGGCACAATTACTGAGTTAATTATAAATTAAAACTTAATATTTACACTGATCTTTAAATGTTGTTCATGGTCTCTCACTTTGGTCCAAATCAGTCCATTGTAATAATGACCACAATGGCTTAATGTTTGATTAACAGACATTTAAGAGAAAGACAGAGGAAAAGAAGAAGAGCAATCTTGAACTCTTCAAAGAAGAACTCAAGCTGTAAGTTTTTTTTTCGCAAATCAGCCTGATATAATGTTTCAGTTCAATCTGCTGATATGTTTTTGCCATATGTAAGACTGTTTTTGTATGTGAATGTATGTGTATGCAGAATACAAGAAGAGCGAGAGGAAAGACATAAAAGGAAGAAAAATGACCCTGGCGGAGGAGGAGGAGGAGGAGGAGGAGATCTGGACATACCATTATCAGGACGATCAAGTAAGAGTCCCTTTTAATATAATTGAATATCAGTGTTTTATTAGTTGAAAATGTTGCTATCCTCTAACTCACTCTAAGCTCAAATCCCGTTTTTTCCCTACAGCATTGTATGATGACCTAACAGTGCCAACCACTACTAACCTCTACATCAGCTGCATTAGCCCAAAGGTAAAGGAGCACACTGACTTTGATTCGCTCTGGGCAGCACAGATGTACCTTTCTCACTGTTCATTTTCATCACTTTTTTAGATGAACGAGGAGATGCTCTGCAAAGAGTTTGGTAAGTATGGTCCCCTGGCCAGTGTGAAGATTATGTGGCCCCGAACGGATGAGGAGCGCTGCAGGACCTCCAACAGAGCCTTCGTGGCTTTCATGACACGGAAAGACGCAGAGAGAGCCTTGGCTGCACTTGATGGTACAATTGACTCTTAAAAATAGCTTTGCCTTATCTAATGACCACCCACCCCCTCCCCCTATTGCTGTTATTGTATGATTATGTTCCATACTGACTGCAGTTGTGGGATTATGTTTTGTATTGTAGGTAAAGTGATTATGGGGTTTGAAATGAAGCTGGGATGGGGAAAACCAGCTCGCATTCCACCTCAGCCTCTCTACACACCGGTGGGGGTGAGGGCCACGCCGCCTCCCCCATCTGGTCTACCTTTCAACGCTCAGCCAAGGGGTCGCTTCCGCAATGACTTCACCAAGCCGCTGGGCATGTCCAAAGGGGAGCTCGACAAGGTAAACTTATCTCTGTTCTCTGGTGTGTCTGCATGACCATTTTTTCTCTGTAATGTTGAGTTTTGCTTGGCACTGTAGGTTCTCACATTGGAGTTAATTAAGGAGGGATGTGCCTCTGAAAAAGATGACTGAAAATTCATCACTTGTTTAATTAAAATGCAATCAGTTCAAACTGCAGTGGGGTCTGCGACTGATTCAGAATAAATCCATGTCTCAGAAACAAAACTGTAACTTGTCATAAATCACTGTAAAAAATGTGGAATCATGTCAGAATTGTGTTGCATGTCTATTGATTCATTTAATTGACCATCTTGTCCATGTAGTGCCATATTACAGGATACAGTATGGCAATGCACAAATTCAAAGTAACAGTTTGACTGTGTATTGAAGCATTTCAGCCCTTAAATGTTTTAAATAAATGAGGTAGTTTAGATGGTTTTACATTTTACAACGATTTACTGGAGTAAATAAAGCTGTGTCACCCCCCCCCCCCCCCCCATTTCACTGACTATGAATGCTATCGTCGTTTTCTATGCTGTATGTATCCTGCAGTGTTTCATCTGTACAAGTACTCACTTTGTAATATTTTCACTATTTGATTTGACTTCACAAACAGACTCTGTCCGAAGCCGTAGTCAAAGTGGTTATCCCAACCGAAAGGTACACACACTCTTCTTTACTACGACTGACCAGCTGTTAATAACACAAGTGTTGTAGGACAGAGGCTGTGGTGCAGTGTTATTGTATCCTTATAGATTCTTTCAGGCAGGAAGTCCCAGTCCTAAGAGCTCCATATAAGACATGGTAACCAAGCAGTCTTTTTAGCGTTGCAACACTTGGACACTTTGACATCTACAACTGGGGGCTGGGGCTCTTATTGTCGATGTCAACAGTCCCTATGGCCTCAGATTTACATACAATGAATGTGCTTAGTACGTTTATATACATTTGTATTAACTCTTCTAGTTTGTGCAAATACATTAGACAATTCATGTTGTCATCATAATATTAAGGTAGTGTTATTGTGAAAAGTGAATAGCAGTAGATTTCATGAATGACTGTTAGCGCCATTGATTTATACCAACATCTTCAAGCCCTGGGTTTCCCGTGGGTTGGCTGAGACACTGCAGACCGATACAGCTAGAAGGCAGATAGATTTAACATTAACCCGAGCCAGATTATGTGAGAAGTAGTGCCATAAATCAAACTAGGTCATGTTTCAGGTTTGAGTGGTGATTAATATGAACGTGCAACTGCAGAGGCAGATCAGACACATAATCAGCAACACTGCATGAACATACTGTACACTGATGCTCCAGTTCAGAGAGAATTCAGGCCTGAAGCCCCAGTCCACAGTGACTTATCTACAGTATGTAGCTGCTTGCTGAAATGTAGAGGCTGAACTGTAATGTGTTAAATATATCTTATTCCAGGTGTTGTCTTAAAGTGTGAATTTTGACAGCATCACATCTACATGATGGTGGCCATACAACCGAAATACAACCATGTATGAATTTTGTAGTTGAGACAAACCTTGCCAAGTCCACCGACTGTAATTACAAAAGTTTTGAAGAGCCACAATAATTAAATTCTTCTTATCAGTCAAGGTAAAATAGATCAACTTTGGATTGGGGCTCTCAACCTAAGTCAGTGTTCATGATTGGACATTGTGATTAGTGTGATTTATTTTACCCCTTTCATGGACACAGTGATCCAGGACCATTAAAATATGCTGACACAGTCTGTCCTATGAAGGCAGTGACTATATAGTTTTATACAGCGGAATGTCCCATGGGCTCTCACCTCATTAAGTTCAGTATTTTTAAAATAGTGAATGATTTGACGTGCAATAACACTGTCAGGGTCAGTTGCATTCAATTTAACAGTCTAGCCAGCAGTTTGCACGGGCCAATAGTTCACTGTAAAGAGGTATTAGAGATCTCACAGACAAGTTTGCATTGAGAGTTTGGACACAAACCCTGGTCTGATACACTCCTCCTCTCCCCCACAGGAATCTATTATTCCTTATTCACAGGATGATAGAGTTTGTGGTGCGTGAAGGCCCTGTATTTGAAGCCATAATAATGAACAAGGAGAAAAACAATCCAGATTACAGGTAAACGTCGTTGTACCTGGTCGTGCGTTGCTCTCCTGAGTGACTGTGTAAAGTACGTATTTAATTTGCTCATTCTTTGTCATCTCAGGTTCCTTTTTGACAACAAGAGCCAAGATCACGTGTACTATCGCTGGAAACTGTTCTCAATCCTCCAGGTTTGTCTTGAAAGCAAAACCTTGTTTAAAAAAGGTGCAACCTCCAGGAACTAAACACTTTTCTATACTAATCATTTACTTGTTAATGTCATTTTAATAGGGGAATAGCCATTAGTCATGCTGATTTGAATACTCAAAATTCTTTCCAAACTGTGGTGTATCTCTGTGTAAGTATCCATGTATCTGGCCTTCACCCCTACCACAGGGAGAGTCCCCAACAGAGTGGAGAACCACAGATTTTCGTATGTTTCGGGGAGGCTCCTTATGGAGACCCCCTGTCCTAAACAACTATTCGCAGAGAGGTGAAGAGAGGGTAGAAGTGGAGGAGGACGCTTCCCCCGAGGAGGAGGTGAAGAAAGGGCAGCTCAGAAACGAGTAAGTGCCTCTGGCAGGCATAGAGACATTTAACATTTGTAATTTTAGTTGAAGTAGTTGAATGTAGACCTGTTATTCTTCTGTACACACCATTCAGGCACAGGCAGAGACTGGAGACACTGCTTAAAGAACTCACTCCAAGCAGAGAAGATATTGCCAACACCATGCTGTTCTGTCTTGAGCGAGCAGATGCAGCAGAGGAAGTAGTGGGACACATCACTGAATCGTTTTCTTTGCTTCAGACGCCCCTTCAGAAGAAGGCAAGTGGCTTCCTTTAAGTCTTTATGTAAACAAACGTTCCCAGAATATCTTTGTGAAGTAGAGGTGATTTCTCAAACATCGTATCTTATCATATCCTCGTTCCCACAGATTGCTAGATTGTATCTCGTGTCAGACATCTTGCACAACTCCTGTGCCAAAGTAGCTGGTGCATCATATTATCGTAAATAGTAAGAGACTTTCCCACAATTCAGCTTTAACACATTTATCCTGTTCTCCATGTGACAGTCAAGTCAAGTGTTTCTGTATCTGTCTTTTCAGTTTTGAAACAAAGCTAACACAAATATTTGGAGACCTTAATGCAGCGCACAAAAACATACAAGCCAGGCTGCAGGCTGAGCAGTTTAAGGTAATCATGTCTTTCATTTGCCTCACACAAGGACATTTACCAAAAAAAGCAAAAAAAAAAAAAAAAAGCCATATTTTTATCTCCTATCTTCGCAGCAAAAGGTCATGAGTTGTTTTAGAGCATGGGAGGACTGGGCCATATACCCCGAGCCTTATCTAATCCACCTTCAAAACATCTTTCTGGGCTTTGCCAAAACAGGGGAAGAGTTGACAGAGACATCAGAGGTGAGCTGAATATTTATCTGCTTGTTACAGACATTATCACCTTTATCTAATTGTATTTCCACAAATTGGACAGCTGCTCATGTTGAAATATGTTAGAAAATCATCATCTTCTTGAAATATTTTTCAACACGTACATTTGTCTGTCTCCTTACAGGAGGCATCCTCTGATCTCGATGGCGCGCCAATGGACAACACACCTTTAGATGGGTTGCCTTTGGACAGAGCTCCCGTGGGCGACCTGGACGGGTGCCCCATGGGCTGGGACCCTCTGGATGGAGTCCCTGTCGATGACATTGACGGCGTTCCTTTAGGGGTCGCCATTGATGACATTGATGGAATGCCCCGTGAGTCCACCACATATGAAAAGCACATCTTTCACCCTCTGTTGTCAGTTATCTGTCCAGGTCAGGTGTTGTAGAATACGCTGATCCACGCCATCATGTAGCTGAGTTAGCGCTCTCATCTCCATGCAAATACAAATTTTCCTACAGGGATTTAAAAAAGTCACCAACATCATTAAATAGCAAACATAACCCATAATCATGGTGTGACTCAGCATTTACCTGTCTTTGTCCTGAGCCAGCTCTCTCTTTGTTCCCCTCAGTGGATGACAGCAGTGTTCCTCTCTCCAGAGTGCCTTTGTCTAAGTGGGAGAAGACAAGTGATACTGAGACGTTTTCTCAAGGTAAATCGGGTCAAGATTTGCTCTATATCATATCACACCCCACCCCCTCCCATGATCCTGCTCATCTTTCTCCCTTCTCTCTCTCAGCCAAGGCTGAGTCTAAGTGGGACACTGTGGTGGAGCAAGACAGTGAAGATGAAGTGAATTTAAGGTAAGACCCCTGCAGCTGGTTTCAGTTCATCATCTGTGAAAAGCACTACACAGTACATGTTAGCAGTCAGATGGCATGGAAAATTTATAGCTCTCCTGTCCCTCGCGTTGACAGTGTCAACTCACAGGATGGAGATGAGGACTCCGGGAGTGACAGCAGTGACGACTCCTGCACTTCTTCCAAATATGACAGTGCAGACTTCCAGAGCTCCCTCAGAAGTTTTCAGATGTCTGAGAGCAAAAGGAAGAGGTTGAGAGAGCTGGAGGCAAGTACACATTTCTTTTTTCAGAAATATCTTTAGTAGAAAACAGTGTTTAAAACATTGTGGTTGTCATCCTGCTGTTCAGCCCATTCTCTTTTGATATTCCCACTTCATGTCATGCTTACTTCAGTATCCTGTTTTAGCCAAGAGGTATACAGTATTTAATGTAGGATGGAGGACGCTGTTTTCTTGTGATTTTTATTTATCACCGGCTACTGAATAGAACATTTAGAGCCTTAGCCTTAGAGGGCCGTGTGAGAGCTAAGCCTCACAACCAATTTACAGTTGGCTCTGTAGTTTGCTGCTGCTCTGTAGCAGTATCTTCAACCGTTAGGAAAATATGTGTAGAACTGATTAGATCTGATCTGACACAGGTAAAAGTTATGAAGATCCAAGATGAGCTGGAATCTGGTAAGAGGCCGAGAAAGTCTGGAATGAGCATACAACAGCAAGTGGAGCACTACAGAAACAAGCTACTACAGAAGGTGGGTTACTGGACAGCTTCTATTAGCATAGCTTTGAATTTATATTGTATGTATGTTTTACCCTTGGATACATTAGAGGTTTGCAGAATTATCCCAGCAGTTAATTACACTCAGTCATTACTTACACCCAGTATTTTGTCTGCAATAAGGGACCTCTAAATCAAAACTGTAACCATCACTGATGTGTATGAGCAATATTTAATTGTGCTTGTTGTCAGTAACATACATTAGAATTAGAATATCAACTGGTGCTGTAAAGAACAGTGTTACTGATGTAAAGCACTAAAAACCAGACACAGTTAATGTGAAACTGCACAGCCACAGGGCTAGCAGTTTCTGATCAGCAGATTTAGTTCTATGTGCACCATCCACAGGGGAGTGAAGTCTAACTAGTTTTTGTTTCAAGCTACTCTTTGTGTGTTTGGTGTTTTGTTCACTAGAGTACAGTTCCTGTTGGATACTGAGGTAAGAACAGAGTTGATCGTCATGTGGTCTCTCTTCTTGTGGTTTTTTTGGAGAACTTCATCCACAGAAGAAACTAGAGGTGTTGACAGCTGTGCCAGTACATTAGTGGTTTCACTGACTGAATTAGGATGCTGGATTTTTAGCAATATTTTGGCCACACAGAGAAAACAGCATCTTTAAAAAACTATCTCTCACTTTACCTACTTGTAGGTGCCAACATTGATGTGTATACATCTGCAAGTCTGAAATCATGTTACTTTACATTAATCCAGGTGCAACAGTTCAAATTCTCTGTCATTGACCAAACAGCTCCCCCTTGTGGAGAATCTGGACGCTATTAAGTGCAAATGAGTGGGTTTGTTCTTAACAGACATATATCTGACTACATTGGGATGTTTTACCCTTTCTACTA